>NJCR01001963.1:0-14649 GCA_002234235.1 Fusarium hostae | reverse complement strand
GTTGAGTTGTTTGGGTCTCTGGTTAAGGGCTCGGAGTTGGGCCGAGGAAGTTGGGGAGGGCCGATGCTGCTGATCCTGGACGTTGCAGTCAAGCGACTCAAGTTTCCACGGACCAAGTTTTCGGTAGGCGAATGTAATGCGGGGAAGTCCGAGGGTTGGGATAGATCTGGGCGGTAGGTCTGGGGTAGACACGGTCTGACATGACATGTTTGTGACGATCGCCGTTGGGGGTCCAGAATTGCCTCGGTGAGATCGGCATGAGTTTACGGTTATGTTTAAGCTTGTACAATGGATCTGATGCGCATAAATTACAATTATACGATAAGATATGGAGAGATTGCTGTGAGGTGATATCAGTGAGAATAACTGCGTGGCCGTACCAACATTTTCACTCCAAGATTGCATTCACAGATGAGGTTCAAAAAATGACGGTATAAACTGGTTATAGTAAGATGGAAATTCGTCTATAAAATGATACATGAAATCGTTTTTAATGCCATAAGCTAATACTCCGACCCAAACTTCCTGCAAATGAGATCCAAAACACAAAATACTCCCAATATGCACTCTACTTCTTCATCCCCATCAACAACCCAGCAATATTCTCATACGCCGTGAAAACAATACCACCACTAAGAATCAACCGTCCCAATCGCATAGTACTTCCACTCCAGAACGCTCTCACGCCTCCATCACGTAGAACTTGCTGGACAGCCTCGCCCATACCAGTACCCTTCGCAGACTGCGATCTCGTCTTGATGGTATCAAACGGCTGTGTAGCGTAGACTGTTATGACACCGGCAATGGCACCAATACCGAATGTTACAAAGGGGTTCTTGCCGTCTGACTTGAAGGTGTCTTTTAGGATGTTGTAAGAACCCATTCGCACACCGGAAGTAGCTGATTGCTTGAGTGTGGTTGACATGAGACCGCGGTAGATTTCACGGACGCCGCGCTCAACTGCGATTGTTCGCAGGGCGTGGAATCCGCCGTTGAGACGTCTGTTTCCTGAGCGAGCATCATCAATGCTATTACATATCAGTCAGTGATTCCGCTCGGAGAATATTTGAAAGGTGACTTACAGAGCAGTTTTGATTCGTTCTGTCGGTGTAACGACAGTCACACTCTCAACAGCACCAGCAATCATACCAGCGAGGATATTTGATCCCGCAGAGTGCTTGCCATTGGCATCTGCTAATTGAGCCTTTACAGCGTCAAAAGAGAGGAAGCGAACACCAGCCTTGGCAGCAGTTCCCTGATAATTATTAGATCAAATCTGTCGATTAAATTGGAGGGGGATACTTACAGCGATTAATGAGGAGCATCCGGTGTAGATTGCTCGGATACCATCTGAACGAACAGTCTGGCCGATGACGGCAAATGGAGATTTGGAGACGACTGCTCCAGCGGGCGCTTGGCGGGCGCTGAGCTGAGCTACTGTCTTTGCCCACTCAAAGGGGTACTAAACCCGTTAATAATGAACGCGTTTTATCATGTTGTAGAAGATACTTACTGTGATTGTGGCTTCGATACCACCAGCAACAGCACCAGCAGCCAGAGAAATACCAGGAGTAATTTTCTTCTTCTGCGCAGGTGTTGTTTGTGCTACAGCCTGCTTCGGCACCGCAGGCGTAGCGATAGGTTGCGTTGTAGCAATGGCGTCCATTTTTGGGGTAACGGGGGATGTCGAACAAGGTGAGGGAAACGGTCAAGACTTGGCAAATGATGACAAACGAGGAGAAATAAGTAAATAAATAATAAACTAGCAAATGAAAACAGCACCTACTAACATTTAAAGGATAGTCGCAGTTTAATAATAGCAGACTTGCCAAAACTCGCAGCCACGGGATGAGGCTCATGGGAAAACATAACTTTTTGGTCAGGGGAAGAAAACGGAGATAAATTAACGCTTTACCCTTCAGAGACTACGACCCGCGGATCAACAGTGGATCCGAGTGGAATTGATCAGCTCAGCTTTCTTCCCGTCTCTTCCCGTCCCTCACAATCTTCCCTTTTTTCACGCGCCAAAGCAAGCAGACGAACAATGCCCGCAGACGCTCACGCACAGCCCTCGCCTACCCGCGTCCGCAGGCGTGCTACAGAAGCATGCACATTCTGCCGCAAAAGAAAAGTGAGACCTACTACCCCATTACCCCAGTTCCCCCCTCATATGGGAGGTGAGTTCCCGCGGGACTAATACCCTACCCTAGATCAAGTGTAACGGTCAGAGACCAAAGTGTATCAACTGCCAGACATACGAGAAAGACTGCGTTTACGAGCCCGTTCCAGATGTCACCAAAGCAGCTGGTCGCCAGCGCCATCAGCGCACAAAGACCCGTAGCGTCAAGGCAGGCACAGAATCACCCGCCCCCCATGCTCGTCAAACCAGCGCCCTCGCCAACGAGGCAGCCTCGTCAATTGGCGACAGTGAAGCAGCGAGTGAGCGTAGTAGTCAGCAGGCAGTAACACGCGATGGAGCAGCACCTCGCCATCAATCCTGGGGTCCTTCTGATTCTGCGCCTCGACCTATGGATTCAGGCGTCGCGAGAGTCGTTGTCCTTGCCAACGGAGAATCAACGTACCATGGGCGCACGAGTGCTCTGTTTGAGGATAATGCGCAGGAGAGACCTGTTGAGCAGGAGGTGCAGCCGCGGATGCCGGATCATTGGGTAGAGCGTGGTCTTATCGCAGAGGCAGCTAAGCAACGTGGGTACTATCTTTTACTTATACTTGTGGTTTCTGAAGCGGTGTAACTAATATGTGTGAGATAGGGCAACTGGAGGAGATCCATTTCGCTAAGGGGCAGCTTGACTTTGACGGTGTTGATCCCGACCTGGGGATGCATCTCCTCTCCCTGCACTGGAACCGTCAACACCACTCATTCCTCATAACGTATCGTCCCGCGTTCATGCGGGACATGGCATCCGGCGGACCATACTTCTCCAAACTGCTCCTCAACGCTATATACTTTGGTTCATCAAAGTTTAGTCCAAGACTTGAAGTTCGAAAGGACGTTAACGATGTTAGGACTGCGGGATGGCGGTATCGTGAGAGGGTTAGGGAGTTGGTTGGAGGGTCGTTGGATAGGAGCGACATCACGACGATTCAGGCTTTGTTGGTCATGACGAATTCGTTGTTTGCGCTGGGTGACGAGAGAAGTGCGGCGTGGCTCTATGCTGGGTTGGCGTTTCGTATGCTCATTGATCTGGGGTTGCATGTTGACTTGACGAATTCGCATCAGTTCTCTGATGAAGATCTTGAGATACGGCGTCGTGTGTTCTGGGGAGCTTTTGGTATGTACCTCCAACATGACTGTCATCAAATACTAACAGACATAGTGGTCGACAAGATTCAAAGTCTGTATCAAGGCCGACCCGTCACCCTCAAAGAAAACGACGCCATGGTTCCGATCAAGTTTATCGATACATACTCTGAGCTCGAATTCTGGCAACCTTTTGCGTACTCGACGTCAAAGAACGACTACGCTGGTTCGCCAGCCTACAGTATCTCGACATTCACTGCGCTGTGCAAGTTGTCTATTGTCATGAGCGATGTCATGAGCACCATATACACCGTTCGAACAACAGACCAAAGTCCTGCTGAGCTGTCGAAAGTGTTGGATAAGCTTCAAAAGAAGTTACGCGATTGGCATACGGCTTTACCGGATCATCTCAAGCCTGAGGTCGCGAATGCACCCGATGCCACTGTTCCTCCACCTCACGTTCTCAGTCTTCAGTAAGTCTCCGTGACAATTGGGTTCCGTTCGACACTAACGTCTCAGCGCCATGTACAACGTCCTCGTCATCCTTCTTCATCGCCCCTTCGTCGCAGACGGTCATCTATACAACACATTCCGCTCCATCTCCGTCGACTCAGTAATAAAATGCTCAGCAGCCGCCTCCAGCATCTGTAGTCTTTTACGCGCCTACCACCGCGCATTCTCGGTCCGTCGCGCTCCCTACCTAATCTCGTACGCAACATACGTCGCCGCAACAATCCACTGTCGCATCGCCGCCAAAAACGGCAAAGGCTCAGCTGCCTACGTTAATCTGATGACATGTCTCGCCGTGTTCAAAGAAAACCAAGAGACCAATTCTGCAGTTCAAAAAGCAGCAGTTATTATCCACAGGCTCATGAGCAAATACGGCGTTGTTGTCGATGACTTACCGGATGACGCGCTAGAGGCTGAACCGGCGACCAAGTCGCGTGATCAACAGCCTCAGCAGCAACTACAGAAACCACAAGCGCAAATTGGGTATGAGGGACTGGAGAATACGGGGAACGCACAGACGGAAACATCGCCGAATCAGGAAATGCAACCAGTCGAACTCAGCGGTAGTGCGGTGCCTTCACCTGGCTCAGACTGGATCAACATCGATGGCATCATACAGAGCTTCCTCCGCGAGGGCGACTTCAACAGCAACGAACCAACCATGTACGGCCAAGCTTCATACCCCGGGCAACAACCCCCAAAAATACCTCAAGTCGACGGGGAGCACTATCTCCACACATCGACAGGTCAACAGCCTGTGTACTTCCCCCAAGGCTTTTCCGCGGGAGGATTGAACAGTTTCACTCCTCCCGTGCCGCCTGGGGCTGGGGATATCGAAGGTGGGAATTCATGGCAGCAGACGAGTTTCTGGCCGGCGAATCAAGATGCTGCGTTTTTGGAGGACCCGATTTTTGGGTTTAATGGGTCGAATACGGGTGAGTTTCAATACATGGGGGGGAGATGAGAAAATCGCCACTATTCCCGCTTGGTTTTTCGTTCCCGCGGGACATAACATCAGAGACGGGACATACATTATGGGGCAGACGGGAAGCCAAGATCTTGTCTCCCACGGCATCTCCAGTTTTTCTTCCCTGCTAGAATCATACGGAGTGTTATTCCCCGGCATCGCCAATGCCGAGATCAATTACATTACGAACAAAATGGCAAATCCATCAAATAACTACGAGTTATTTAACTCTTGCCATTTCATTACCCTCCCAGTCTTGAGTACGTAATTTACAATCACTCATTCTCAACAATCACAATGGCTATCGGGATCGAAACTCCTCGGGAGCACTACCCTACCCGCCATGCCCTCTCCTGCGTGTTAATGCGCGCCGGCACATCCAAGGGCCTCTTCATCCACCGGAAAGACCTCCCCGAGATGGAATCCGAATGGGGTCCACATCTCATCTCAGCATTGGGCTCGCGAAACAACGATGCTAAGCAGGTCGATGGTGTCGGTGGTGGTTCATCAACAACGTCAAAAGTTGCTGTGATCTCACTCTCGAACCGTGAAGATGCCGATGTCGACTTTACTTTTGTTCAAGTCGCTGTCGGTAAAGAATCTGTGGATTTTTCGGGAAATTGTGGAAATATGAGTTCGGGTGTTGGACCGTTTGCTGTTCAGGAGAGACTTGTTACACCGAAGCCTGGACAGACGGAGATTGATGTTAAGATCTTCAACACCAACACGAGCAGAATTATCGTCGAGACTGTTGAGTTGGATCGAAACGGCGACTTCAAAGAAGATGGCGACTTTATCATCCCTGGTGTTAAATCACCCGGCAGTGAAGTCAAGTGCTCTTTTGTTGATCCCGCCGGTAGCATGGCAAAAAGCTTGTTTCCTTCTGGTCAGAAACAGCAGTGGCTTCACGTTAATCCCTCTTCATTATTACCTGAGATGGCACCTTTCCAGATCAGAGCTACTCTGATCGACGCAGCCAACCCTTTCGTCATGATCAGCTCTTCCGACTTCACATCCATCCTCGGCGCCAATGCTGCACCGGAGACACAACACGCTCTCGTCGAAGTAATCCGATGTCAAGGCGCCGTAGACATGGGTCTAGCAACAAGCACAAAGGTCGCCGGCCTAACCCGCGGTACACCCAAGATCGCCCTCCTCTCATCACCAACGCACCGCGCCAACACCAAGACTCCTGACATCTACGTGCAATCCTACTCCATGGGTCTTCCCCACCCAACTCTCCAACTCACCGGCGCCGTCTGCCTAGGATCGGCAGTTAGTATCCAGGGCACTATCGCCGCAGACCTATCAGCTACACCCATTACCGACGGACCTCCCACGCCAGAGCGCACACCATCGCCTGATATGCAGGGAGAGAGGAAGGATACTGTTAATACGAGACAGATTGTTATTGAGCATAGTAAGGGAACGATTCCTGTTCTTGTTAAGAAGAATGGGGAGGATGGGATTGAGAGCTGCGCTGTTTCGCGAACGGCGAGGAGACTTTTTGAGGGAAGGGTTTGTTATTACTTATAAGGGTTATAAATAGTTGTTAGCATTTATTTAGAGCATGTATGATATCACGTCAATTGAGTCACGATTTAAACGATAATTCGTTTGTTACATCTAAGCTATCTGTGACTTCCATCCCCCTGACGCCTCGAAGAGCTTTCCAACCTCTTGGCTAACTACCAGAAGCTTTCTGTCGTGGTACCTCGGCGCCACGAGGGACAAGCCAATCGGCATGCCGTTTTCGCCAGCAAACCCGGGGATGTTGATGACCGGATTGTGTAGTGCCTGCAAGAATGCCATGTTAGTCCCAAAGATCATTACAGTGATGGTGATGAAGTAATTTACCGTCCATATCAGATTAAACGCCGCACTTCCAGTAGCCTCAATACCCTTCGGCGCCTCATCCGGTACACTCGGCACCAACACAGCATCATACTTACCCAACATAGCATCGACAACAGGTCTAGCCGCTGCAATGCCATCAAAAGCTTTAAGCTGCGCAGCTCTCGAGATCTTAAGGCGATTCTCAACATGTCCAACAAGCTGATCCGCAATTTGGCTCTTGTCAACTCTATACTCTGGCAAAAAAGCTGTACGTCCATCGGTGTTGAAGATAATGGAGTGCCACTTTGGTAAATCTTGTAGATGTTCTGGAAACTCAATCTCTTCGGCCGTAGCGCCGCTTGATCGTAAGAGTTCAACGGCTTTATCCATTGCTTTGATAAGGCCAGGGCCAGCTTGCGGCCAAACCATAGTTTTGCAGATTGCGAATTTTCCGTTTTTGATGGAGTATCCTTGGTTAGGTGGCTCGTCATCTTCCAAAGCGAATACATCAGCGAGTAAGTTCAGATCCTCCACGGTACGAGCATAGGTGCCAAGCGTATCAAGAATGAGGGAAAACACTTTCTGGCCTTCTCTTGAGATTGAGTTCCACGTTGGTTTGAATCCATAGATGCCGTTGAAAGAGGCTGGACGAATGGTACTTCCTCCGGTCTGTGTTCCGAGACTGATTGGAACTTGGAAGTCTGCTACAACTGCTCCAGAACCTGAGGAGGAACCTCCAGGTGTACGAGAGCTATCGTGGGGGTTTGTTGTTTGAGGTCCTTGAGTTGTTGCTGCGAATTCCGTGGTGGTTGTCTTGCCTAGTATGAGCGCACCGGCTTGACGTAGGATGATGATGCTGGCTGCGTCGACCTGAGGAGCATCATCTTTGTAGATAGGTGAGTTAAACTGCGTTGGCATGTCTAAATTCTCGCCGTTAACCAATCAATATTCCATCTGGTCTCATATTGTAGACTTACCCTTCGTGTAGATGACATCCTTAACCGCAATCGCAACACCATGCAACGGCCCACGCTCTTGCTTAGGAACCTCGTCCAACTTTCGGGCTTCTTTGAGTACTTGATCAGGATTGATATACGCCCAGGCTTTCACAATGGGATCCCGCTCTTTGATGCGTGCCAAGAGTGACTGCGTATACTCCTCAACCGTGAGCTGGCCATCTCGAATCTTGGCAGCGACGTCAGTTGCCGAGAGTTGATACGGCTGGACCAGCATTGTCAAACAGCTCTATATGTTGAAAGAATATTCAGATGACCGGATATGACAACCTGTCCACTCCGCGAGATCAACGAAGCTGGTGTTCTTATGAAGGATGCCATAATGCCTCAAAGACCTGATCCCGGGACCCGGCTTATTGATCTTATCAGCTTATCATCGGTCGGTATTTTTGCATCCGATGCGGAGAGGAGTGGACCCGACGAACGAACTTGGCCGACGGAGATAAGCTTGACGGGATGAGAACACTTCTTAGCGCTGTTGGAGGCCAGAATTGCGCTGTCGATGACTTGATTTGAAGCTTTGGTCAAAAGGAAACCATGATGAAGCTTCATGGCGGACACAGAGTCTGAGCTAGAAGATATGGCAAGTTTTAAATGTCTTCCCTTGGTAAGATGGTTCATCAGGTCAACTCAGCATCGGGGCCAAGATCAGACTGCGAGAAAGAGCGTGAGGATCAATATTATTACTAATTTTCGGGTACTAACAATGAAGCCGTGCAGCTAAATCCGGCGATTACAATCTAATATAAATTCCATTACTTACAACGACGAATCATCTGCCTTTGCATTCACCCTTCCCTCAGTCTTATCAGCAGAAGGTGATGCCTGAGCATAGATGACCTGTCCCTCCCTCTCATCCTCATAGAAACCCTCCCTACCATTCTTAGCCAACCACTCCCAAGTCTTGGCCGTTGCGCGACCAGCCGGGAATACACGAATATTGACAAACTGAACGCCAATGGCGTAGACAAGTCCAGCGGTGACAAATGTCAGAAGCCAACCCATCCTGTACATGTAGCGCGATGCATCAGAGAGAAGATGAGGCTGATACTGTTCAACGAGACCAGGCAGACCCATGGTAGTTCCCCCGATCCAGGCAAGGCAGCCGACCCAGTTGACGCCGGACCAGAAATGATAGAGACCATGCTTGCTTCCATCGTAACATGACGGTACATGGATGTTGCCTTTCCGGACGTAGACGTAGTTAACAATGATGACAGCGCATAGAGGCGCCATGAAGATGTTGTAGCTGCCAAGGAATGACAAGAAAGCTTGAGCATTGGCCATAAGCTTCCAAGGAACAACACAAATTCCCACAATAGCACAGACAATCTGCCCTCTTCGAATGGTGAGCCATCGCGGGAAGAGACCGGTCATGTCAGACCCGAAGGGAATCGAGTTGGTCGCAAAGACACCCAACAGAAAAGCCAGCGCCAGAAAGAAAACGCCCGCGCTAGCCCCTGCATTCCAATGGTGATCCAAGATAGAGTCAAGTAGATCCCAAATATTCCAATACGCCTCTCCATAAACAGTCTGCATAGACGCCGTCGACGCAAGACCCAAGAAAAAGACAATGACAGAGGATACAAAGACACTAACTCCCTGAAGAGGACCTGCATCACGAGTCTTTTGGCAATATCTCGCCAGATCAGGCTGATTCACCAACATGGGCGATAATCCGCCCATGATGGCGTTGATGTCAGACATGAT
This sequence comes from Fusarium hostae, assembly GCA_002234235.1. Lineage (NCBI taxonomy): Eukaryota > Fungi > Ascomycota > Sordariomycetes > Hypocreales > Nectriaceae > Fusarium > Fusarium hostae. Next base: position 5,348 of record NJCR01001963.1, on the reverse strand, counting down.
ACTCCATCCAAGAGGAGTCGTAGAAGAAGCTGCCTCAGCTTCTTTGGACGCCATGTTCATGCCGTTCAAACCACCGCCGTTGGCCATGCACCATCCGAAGATGGCGAATGCGGCGATGGGCATTGTGAAGCCTTTTACTGTGAAGACGTAGTGGATGTTCCTTGGGTGAACCCACATCTGCACCTGACGTTAGCATTGTTCATTGGTGCAAGTGGATATTGGGGATACGTACGAATGGGAATTGCATGAGCCAGACGAGGAAGAAAGCAAGAAGGACTTTTGATGAGATATCGGCGCTTTCGCTAAGCGTGTTGGTGAAGTTTTGCCAGGAGCTGCCGAAGATACAGCGGAGCATTACTGACAGGATCGATCCGCCGTAGAAAGTCTGGATACTGTCGGATTTCGTGAGTATCAAGGCCAAAGTTATGTGAGAGACGGTATTACTTACCCATACCAAACGATGCAGACGATTGCTCTGATGAAGATGAAGAAGTATGCGCCGTACATTCCCATGCTTGATCGAGCGAGGACGGGACTAGGCGTTGGATTAGTAGATGTGTAGATGTAAAATTCTAGGCTACTTACAAACCAATATGGTACTGTACACCAGGTCTGGCCATGCAGATGACAACAAGCGATGCGAGCAACGCTCCCAGGACGCATGAGACGAACGATTGTTGCCGGGTCTATCGCCTTCAAGTCAGTTTCTTCAAAAACCGTAGAGCCAGTAGAGAATATCGTACGTATCAATCCAACCGCGATGAGCGATGAACCAGTGTTCCATCCTGTGAGACTAAACTGATTAGAGAACCAATACAGCGGTAAATTATACCTTCACCAATCAGTCCAACCACTCAGATGCTCTCTTCGGTGAACAAATAACTTACCAGGTCCAGTTCCGATGCTCTGATGGCGTAGGTTCAAGATCTTTATTAGACCATCGCTCATTACCAACTCGAGTCTGACCATCTGTCGTTTCAGATGTCTTGACAAAGTTGACAAAAGCTTCTTTGGATCGAAACGGAGCTGTGAGCTCGCTCCTAGATGGGATATTGACCATGTTTGAGATGACTTGGTTTCTTCGGTCGTATACTGCAGTCCCTCAAGCTCTTGAAGCATGTCTCTTCAAGCCATGGACAAAATTGGGGTGTTCTTCATTCATATCTAATATCCAACCTTACATCATGACCTCTAATCTATTCTACCAATCCTTAGCTGCTACCGTAGAGTCGCAACATCTATCAGTACTCCATCGGGTACTTTTCTCCCGACAAACTAATAGATTACTCACGTTCCAGTTCCAGTGGCGTGGTCCCTGACTCGCACCGGATACAGCGTCTTGATAAAAGGCGTGGTTGAACCGTCCGATTCGGGTGTTTGATAAGAAGCAATGCCAATCATGGTTATGGTTTCTCGATAACATGTGTCTATCAATGGTGATGTTCACTATGTAACGCTGCAGGGGCTAGTTTGGTCTGGGCAACAGATAAGGTTGCCCGAAGATAACGGATCCACTGGGTTGACATGCAAACAACGTGTGTAGTTTCTGGGGTCTGGGGAAATAATTCTATTTTCTTTTGTCTTATCAGTCAATCCGTGATTGTTCATCCTGTCCGGCTTCAATGAAACGAAACGTTGTATGAGTGAGCACAGTGATTTGCATGTGAGTCAATGCCATGGCTTTGCAGTTATGCGGTTATCATACAGCCGATGGAGGGTTACCGAGTGGCTGGTTCACGAAGTAGCGGCTCACTAAGTCGACCACCGTTCATCTTGTCTGACAATCTATCATTCGAGAAATCACGCACTACCATGGAGGGTTTGAGCGGGCATTAACGTATAGTGGTTTAGAATAAACAGCATGAGAACTATGGGCGGCAACGGAATCGCTTCTGGGCCCACGGAAGACCAGTTTCCAGTGCGTCATGATGGCCTCATATGTAACCCTTCAAGCCAAAGTCCATTTCATTCATACCAGAGTGACTTAAGCTCCAATGCTTCTTACCCTTCATTTGAAGTACTACTAATAGTCTGTTGACAATGCTCCCTCTTCTCGCCGCCACGTTTCGCGTCTGACGCCGCACGATCGATGGTCAGGGTCTCCAGTCCACCCGACGCGTTGTTCCTTCATCACCAACTGAAAGTTCGTCGTAAGCAACGAGTAGATATCTATAAGGTCAATTGACGAAAAGGTTTATTGCTTGTGATAGTTAAAGAAGCTCTATCTCTATCGCGGTCCCTTTTCGATATCGATTTGCCCAGCTTTCTCACCCCCCCATTGTCTCCTGGTCTGTTGAACCTGACGCGTCCTCAGTTTTTGCGGGCGATTTGAGGCTCGTGTTTCCAACCCAGAACGTGAGAATCAGACTTAATCCCGAGCATACCGTAAAGAAGACGAATATATAGTACAGACCCTTCATGTATGCATCCAGAACTACATCCTGATCCTCCTGCGACAAGCCCATACTGCTTAAAGAGTACGTTGATGACGTCAATTGAGCAATCGTGTCGTTGGACACAATACCTTTTCCACCAAGCTCTTTGCTCAGCGTGTTAGAGAGAATGACACCCGAGATCACTACTCCGAAAGCTCCGCCAATTGTGCGGATAAAGTTTCGCAAACCAGTCGTCACCGCACGATCCTCGCTGCGACCATTCGCGTACATCCCAACAAGTGTAGGTTGCAGAGTGAACCCAATCCCCGCGCCTTCGACGATGAGAATGGTGATTAGCGGCCCCAGCTTGGTCTTCCGATCAAAAATAAGCGTGAGGCCGTTCCCAAGCGTCCAGAGAGCGAAACCAGCCAGGATGCAGTGCATGTAGCTTCCCACGCGACTCATGTACTGTCCCGAAAGAATAGACGTGAGCGATGTTGGAATGACAACTGCTAAGATGAGAGCACCGGCAAACAGCGCGTCGTATCCAAGGACTGATTGGAAGTATAACGGCAGATAGAAGAAGTTGCCGAAATAGGCCAATCCCGTCAAGAATGACTGCAGGTACAGCGCCCAACAATGAGGCGCACGATACAGTCGAAGAGGCATGATCGGTAGTTTTGCCATCTTCCATTCGAACAGAACGAAAAGAACCGCTAACAAGATACTGATGATGACGGTGGCGATGAAGAAAGCGGACGTCCAGGCATATGTGACGCCTCCTCCAGATATGGGGATCAGAAGTAACAGTGTCGATGCAATGTTGAGAACTATGCCTCCGTAGTCGATCTTCTTTATCTTCTCCATGTATTCTCCGGATCGATGCTTCAGAGGAAGGTAAAACCAGATAATTGCTGTTGTAGGTAGAGTGATGATTGGTATCATCCAGAAAACCCATCGCCAAGTCGCAGATTGAACGATCGCACCGCCTAAGAAGGGTCCGACGCCGTTGGCGAGAGCGATGATGGCGCCCAGCATTCCTGATCTTTGTCAATCCAGAAGCTTGATAACTATATATGCTGCAACTTACCCTGATAGTAGCCTCGATTCTGCAGTGAGGTGATATCGCTGACGATAATCATGACCAAGCTATTAATCCCCCCACCACCAACACCAGCAATCGACCGAAAGACGTACAACTGTACAGGAGTTTTCGCAAAACCGCAAGCTAGATCTCCAACACCCATAAGAAACAAACACAGCAGAAGCATATTTTTCCGACCGAAGATATCCGAAAGTCGGCCGTTGATAAGCTGAAAAGCCGTAGACGCTATTAAAAACGAAGTTCCGATCCATGAAGTCGAAGTCCCTGTTTCAAGCTCGCTACGGAAGGCCAAATCGACATCTATGCCAAAATTCAACTTGAGGGATTTTTTTTCATTACATCTACCCCAATGTAGCACTAGAGGCCCTATTAAGCTTCTAAGTGATAATTTATTATTATATTAGATATTATTACTATAATGCAGTACTAAAATAAGGAGAGTAATAGCCCTATCCTATTTATACTTCTATGGCCTTATATAGGCTTATTCAGTCTTATAGCACCTTATCCTTTATTTCCTCCTATAGCTTATATTGAATTTTGCCCTAAAACTAGCCAGGGCTATAATGAACTCTATATAGAGCTAAAGGTCCTTAGAGATACTACTTTTTGCCTCTTTTGCTGATAATCACTAGCTGAGGTTATTGAGGTCATTAACCTTACTGCCAGTAGCCCCCTATAGCCTAGTTTAATGACAATCTAAACTGAATAAATATAACTAATATCTATAATATATACTAATGCTATAAATATAGCTATAGAGAGTTAGCAGTACAGTATTGCTATAATAGGCCGTAAGAGCATGATTATAATTGAATTAAAGGCTATATTCTATATTGCTTTAGGATACCTAGAGGAAGTTATTTTAGGTATTTCTATGCTAAAATATAATAAAGAGATTAAAAGTAAGAATATTAAAAGTAAGATTACTGCCCTATTAGGCTCTATATTTTTATTATATGCTAAAATGGTTTATTTTATTATATTAAGCTATTATAAGGAATTTATATTAATAAAGTAGAAGCTTATTAGTGGCTATATTACTAATATGCATTTAAATAGGCCTATTATATATAGTAATGCTATATATTAGACTGTATAACTGAAGGACTTTTTTAAAGCAATAAGTATTATACTCCCTATAAGGGCTAAGGTTCCTATTTCTTTTATGCTCTTATACTTTAATATATAAGATCATTCAGAAGAAAGTAATACCTCCTGCTCTAATAAGTAGGCAATTAAATAGATAGAAATAAAGGCAAAAGTAGAAGTATTTACTTTAAAGTATATAATAAAGCTAAAGAAAGAGATAAAGAAGAAAAAGAAGAAGAAAGAAGCTATATAATATATAATAAAGGAAATTAAAGTTAAATTAAAACTTAAGGCTAAAAAGGTAAAAAGTAAAGAAGAGAAATAAAGGGAAGATTTAGCTATATTTAAGGCATTTTTTATATTTATAATATTAGATAAGGATTAAGGGGATTAAGGGGGTAAGGAGGATAAGGAGGAATAGGATAAAATTATATTATAGCTAAAGGCTAAAGATTGCCCTTTGCAATTAAAGAACCCACTATAGAGATATAAGGCATAATATAAGCTAGCTTTTAACTCTATAATTAATCTCATCCCAATTGATATCACCTTAAGCCTCTTAGTTAAGTAATTAAACATTAATATTATATATAGCTAAATAAGACTATATATAATTAATTCTACTTATAGGTATTTTAAGAAGACTAATAGCTGGCTCTTCTCTATTTAGTATATATACTTCTAATTATGCCTATAGAAATAAGTATATAGAGAGCTTTAGGTTCTTAGGGGTATCTATAAGGAAGATCTGCCTCTTAAGAATCTCTTTATATATT
>NJCR01001957.1:0-10487 GCA_002234235.1 Fusarium hostae | reverse complement strand
CATGGGCTTGGCGAGATCAAGGAAACAACTAGCGAGATGTATGTATTTTTAACTCATAGAGCCCTCTGGGCAATGGCCTACCGGGCGTAATAGACTTGTGTGTGTGTGTGTGTAGTGGGGGAAGGGCCAGTAGGATTATCCTCCTGCCTCTCTATCGCCGGCCAGGTCCCCTTAGAGATTTCAAAGAGGCACCAGATATTATGATTCCAGATGCGATCCAGCTCAGCATAAATTTCCGGTCTCACTTTGGCTTCTGTCACATCTTGCCGTACGCCACTCGCCATTCGGTATAGCCGGAAAACGAAGGCCAAGAATTGTTTCTGGGTCCTTCTGTACCTCACCTCGCTATTTTTCTCCGCCACAAGAGCGAAGGGGGACTCTCGACGGCTTTGCAGCCTCGAGCTAAGTAGCCAGCAAAGGGTGTTGTGGCTAGTGCTGCGAACCGTATTCTCACAACGATCTATGACAGAATCGAATGCTCCCATGATGCATGATATCTTTTGTTCATCTTCTCGAGGGCTCACAAAGTTTAGAGTGTTGTCCAAAGCACCCTGTCCTAAGATATAATCTGTGGTGAGGCAGTGGCGATTAGGCGGTCTCGTCATCGCCCACAGTACATCTCGTCGGGAACCCCGGTAGACAGAAGATCATTGCGTCCTGTCTAACCACAGACTCGTGGAGGCGAAAGTCTCTCTACAAGCATTTTTGCCAGTAATACAGGGCTGGCTCAAAGCATTTTGATATCCAGCCTCCCGTTCCATAACTTGTTGTAGATGGGTGGACCCTTCGGATGTAAGATCCCGAGGCGCTACCTGTGGTTTTGTAGGAGTTCGTTTCGCCTTCAGTGCGCTTGCGTTGCATCTTTCGCTTTTGAAGTTGACTTGGAACTATCTGCTGCCTTCTCGAGAAGGAAAGAAACGCTGACATGCTACCCCTTCAATCCATGGTACATTATCAGTCGATGAAAGCCCTTCTGCTGGCCTTCCTATACTCCTGGGATTGACCCAGCCATGAGATTTACGATAATTTTCCTGCATCGCTTGCAGCTGACGGACGTTGAAGTTATTGCATTGTCGGCATTTCAGCACGTCGAGTTTTGGTGGGGCAAGACAAGAGATGGGCTCGGTCGTTGGCGGTGGATACCGCAGTTGGGGTAGCTCAGTCCGACTTCGCAGCACGTTCGGTATCATTTTAATCTCCGTAGTCAGTCGGCGTCGAGTTCCCAGATCTACCTCGGCATGCTTTTGGGAAAGATGTGTGGCCGTTTCGCCAGCTAAACACGCATACTGACACGGTTGGCACACGATAACTCGATATTCTGAAAGAAGAATAAAGGGATATATAGGGTTGGAACAGCCCAGCTCTGTGAAAAGATTGCTTGCCATGACTTGACCTGTTAGGAGGTTCTGATTCTCGAATACGGTCTGCACAATGTCTCGAAGCACAAAAGGTTGAAGTCTGAGCAGGAGCTTTACGCGGTACGTTCCGTGTATGGTCGGAATTCGACGTGTAACCCTGGTCCAATAGTAGATTTGAACTAGAGATGAATATTTTCGATTTGTTTTTGAAACCCATGTCCACTCCCATTTTCCCCAATGGCGATGTAGTCGTCAGCTAGTCATGCACCCGTGCTGAGCGACAGATCGACAGGCAATTCATCTGCCATTAGAGAGATGGAGGAGGAAGAAAACTTTCAGGTTTTTGAGACTAAGCGAGGTCGAGCAGCGGTGAACTGAAGGGAGATATCATTAATGGCCAAGACGATCCAGGGACATGTAACCACACATTGTCGTAAAGGTGACCTGGCCTCATCAGATGTTTGTCGGCAGCCGATGTCCCGCGCGCCCACCTATCAGTCACCGTGTGTCAGACAGGCCTTAGTAATACGAAAAGGTTTCTAACACATACTGCCTACAGTAGGCTCCTAAAAGTCTCACAGTAGACTCAATCAGCTCAATTCCTCGTTGAACTATTTGTGGGCTGACAATCTGGGGTTTTAGCGCATAAAGAAGCTTGTTCCGGCTTTCCCTCCCCGACTGTCTCCGCTGTAATACGGAGGGCGGCGGTGGAAGGCTGATAGACTGGCTTAGTGGCTTCGAAGGAGGCGTTTTAAGTCAGGATGTACTTAAAACACCAGATCGGAGAATTCCTTCACTCCCCGACTTCGACCTTCTTTTGCCAACTACCAAATACCACCCTCCATATTCATGTGAAAGGAAGCAAAATTTATACCACAGCATCTCATGATCAGAACAAAGTTACTGGCTCATTCCTCGTCATCAGCATTATATCATATCCAGGCCCCTGGAATGCGCTATCACATGCGCTTGGACTTCACGAAAGGGTGGGTCTAGTCCGTCGGCGCCGAAATCCGACAGCGGAGAGGTCAACGCAAAAGGTGGAGTGCCAGGGGATAAGATTCCAAGTTCTTGACAGTCTGCCGACTATATGGGCTCCAGCGTGGGTCTCAGACGTCAAACCGGGTCGCTGGGATTGAAGCTGAGTGGGGGTTGTCCAAGACCCAAGAGGCGTCTCGAATCGTTAATATGCAATACCACGGAATTATGCTGTGAAATATTTGGGGACAGAAATGGGCTTTTTACTCTCCACTTTGTCATCTCATGTATGACGGACTTCGGTAGAACGAGAATTTTAATATCGACAGCATATCCATATAATTTTGCCATATAGTCTACATTCCTGAGTAGGGAAATCTGTTGACCCCGCGACCCAATTTATTAGCCGATTTAACTCTAATCGCCTGCGCATAACACCTAGGACATGCATCGTACCGATCTCAGCCGACGTGTTCGGGGATCTGAGAATGAAGTCCTTAAAAAAAATCAATTTGGTACTGTGAAGCAGGATATCAATCTAACCGTGGTTCAAGAGCGTTACCGAGTTTCACTGCCAGCGCCTGAAAGGCATCCCCCTCAACATATTCTGTGGTCAACCGTTTGATCTCCTCGATCTTCCTGTAGTCATCCAGGCCAAAGTCCGCAATATCTTCGCAATTAAAACGAAAACACTCTATGCCAGGTTTTCCCTCAATAATTCTTTCAAATGTGTCATGGTCCCACTCGGTATCTGTAGCCGCGTCCTCCAATAAGTTGACTGCAGATACCAAGTGTGGTCTCCAGGACCACCATCTCCAGTAATTACGGTCTCGTTTCTTTTTTCGATGGGATGGTTTACCAGTTCCAATGCTTACATAGCACTCCTTCTGCGTATTTTTGAACTGGTGACGTTCTGCGGCAAACGTCAGGATGGGATTGTTAAACCCCACGGCTCCATCTACGAAGTAGCGTGTCTTCGTCGGAGTACCGCTTTTGATGCTTGCCGGTTGAAAGAAGGTTGGCGCCGCGCTTGTCGCCAAGCCTGCTTCCCAAACCAGACATTTTGGTCCCTCCCCGAATGTTTTCAAGCATTCAGGTGTTTTGGGATACAGGGCATTGCCTTCGCAGTCGGTTTCACGACATACAACGTAACTTCGCGCATCAATCAGCCTTGAGCGATAAAACCCGAAGTGATATGGAAGAAAGCGAAAACGAGCCAGAACTGTGACATATAGGAAGAGTGGAAAACATACCACCGGCAGGAAGCATCTCCATCCTTCATGCTCCCATTAGCGCCTTCGATAGCCCGAATTTCCTCTTTCAAAATTTCGCTCGAATACTTGGGGGCCTTCTTTGAAATATAACCTCCTGTAAACCAGCCAAAGTTCCAGCTCCCAAAGACTACATTTGACACCCGTTCGAGTTTACTTTGGGCATCTTGAAGAGGCATCGTAAGCCGAGCAAGCATTAACGCACACAGGCTTAAAGTCCTTAGCTTCGTCTAACAGCGTTTTGTATTCCGCTTACCCTCCGCCGCTGGTCCCGAATATAACGTTGAAGACTTCGTGCGGTTCCCTTTCGGGGTAGCATCTTCTCATGATTTCGTGTAAAATTATCAGAGAGGAACAACTTCGTACCCCGCCTCCATCTGCGATTTTACATTAGCAAGATTGGGATAACTGGTTGAAGCTCTATTGTACCCAAGGAAAGAACCAGCAACTGGTTAGCCATCGAGATTCTGCTCGAGGAAGTTTGTCCCGCGGCTCGTACGCCGGAAGCACCGCGAAAAAGACTGATTATCAGCGAAAAGAGTTCTAGTATTCCAGTGGTGAATTCATGAAGAAAGAGCCCAAGCCATCTTACTTACATTAGTTTGGTTGTTTAATTTATCCTTCTTCCATAAGAATCTTAGTAAAACGTAAAGTTTCACATGTGAAAGCTTATCAGTACCTGCGCCTGTTAAAGCGCGAGTAACAGTAGGAGTGACACGTCCATATGACTTCATATTGAAAGGAAAAAGTAATGAAACTCAATTTTCTCACTGGTTGCCATGCACCAGCTATAAATCACATGGTCGAGCGAAACGAAGTTTCACATGCCAGCATTAATAGTTTAAGTTCACGTAATTAATACGCCAATGATGTAAAACGAGTGACGCCCCTATAAACTCAATTTTCGCACTGGTTGCCATGCACCAGCTATAAATCACATGGTCGATTGAAACGAAGTTCCACAAACCAGCATTAATAGTTTTAGTCCACGTAATTAATACGTTAATGATGTAAAACAAATAACGTCCTATAAACTCACTGTTGTCAGTAACCATCGCTCAATGATATTCACTTCATGAATAAATAAAAATCCTACAGGGCATAAGCCGCAACTCGTAAACCGTTTAACGATAAGATTTTACGGGACAAACTTGGAAACTCACCATGCCGGAGCAGAAACAGAAGATTCGAATACTATCGCTAGGTATGCCTAATTTGCTCTCAATATAACGAAACTGACAACCCGTTCAGATGGCGGAGGGATCAGAGGACTCAGCAGCCTTATTATTCTCCGAAAGATAATGGAGGAGATTGCTACTGAACGGGGACCATTTGAATTGTGCCCATGCGATTATTTCGACTATATAATAGGAGCAGGAATGGGGGGGTATATGATCGTTCTTATGTATGGTGAATATTGCGCTTACTTCCTCCAGTGTTATCGCCCTTCTACTAGGACGCTTCAAGCTCACTGTCTCTCAATGCATGATTGAATATCGGAAAATATCATCTTGCATTTTACGAGATGATATTGGCTATGTCCCTCTCTTCGACGGCACCAAACTGCTAAGTGTAGCCGAAGAAATTGCCAAAAAGTACAATGCCGAGAAGCTACTACAAACTGGAACTGAAACAGCAGAAACGTGAGTCTGTATTTGTTGCAGGATTGTTGTTATTGCTAACGCGTGATATAAGATTCGTTTATGCTGTTCAGAAAGACAAGGGTCCATGTTGCATCCATACGTCTGATATACGACGGTCTGTGCTAGATCCAGGAAAAACATGCACCTTCGAAGTATTCCGCGCCCTCACCGCTGCCGAAGGATTGTTCAGTGAATACACCTTGAAGGGGAAAGATGGGTCACTAGTGACCTTTCTCGACCATCCATATCCTTGGGGTTTCTCTAACCCCACCCGCAAAGCCCTTGTTCTGATTCTCGATACCTTGAGAGACAGAAATATCGAAGTTAATCCACATGATTTGCTAATTGTCAATATCGGTTCTGGCCAAGTGGCAGAAGCCGACGTTGGTGATCTTGCTATACTTGGGCATGCGGCAGACTTGGTGAAGTTTGCGAGTCCGATAAGTACCCTCAAGGGATTGATGAGCATCGCAATCCCAAGGTTTGCGCCAACGAGGGTCAGTGCCCGTTTCGATGCGGGGACTTTAGCGGCGGCAAGTCCGATAAGTGCGCTCACAGGATTGATGAGGATTGCAATCACAATGTTTGCACCTAAGAGGACAGTAGACACCATTGCACGTTTCGAGGTGGAGAATTTAGACTTTCTAACTCTATCCGGGTTTCACTACAACAGATTCGACATCGAGCCTATACCTGATGTAGGACCCAACGATTTCCGTAGCGTCAGGGAAGTGGGCAACAAGACAGACGAATTAATAAGATGCCGGGAACACAAGTTACAACAGCTCGCTGAAGCAATTGGTACTCCCGGTCTTCGCCCGCCGCGGCTTAACAGCATGGAGGCCATCGTTTTAGAGCTTACTAGCCAGAGGAGATACAGCGAGGCGCAGCAGATTCGCCAACAAATTGTGAAGGTGCGGGAAGAAGTGTTAGGCAAGAAGCATCCCGATACACTTATGAGCATGAATGGCGCCGCGTTGGGCCTCCTCCATCTCAAGAGATTACAGGAAGCCGAGGACATGTATCGGTCAACCCTGGCGTTAAGGAAGGATGTGCTTGGTAACGAGCATTACGACACGCTTATGAGCATGCATGGCCTCGCAGATGCTCTTCTTCGTCTAAAGGGATTCCAGGAAGCAGAGGAAATGCATCGGTCAACCCTGGCGTTGAGGAAGAAAGTACTTGGCGATGAGCACCCCGACACGCTTATGAGCATGCATGGCCTCGCAGATGCTCTTCTTCGTCTAAAGGGATTCCAGGAAGCAGAGGAAATGTATCGGTCAGCATGGGTATTAAGGAAGGAGGTGCTTGGTGATGAGCACCCCGACACGCTTATGAGCATGAATGGCCTCGCAGATTCTCTTCTTTGCCTTGGAAAGTTCCAAGAAGCAGAGGAAATGTATCGGTCAACCCTGGCGTTAAGGAAGAAAGTACTTGGCGATGAGCATCCCGACACGCTTATGAGCATGAATGGCCTCGCAGATGCTCTTCTTTGCCTCGAAAGGTTCCAAGAAGCAGAGGAAATCCGTCAGTCAATAAAGGTACTGGGGAAGGAGATGCTCCGTGATAAACATCCCAGTACGCTCATAATGCTCACAACCCTTGCACAGCTGCTCTATGAGAAGGGCATGTGGGAAAGCGAGCTAGTGATACGGCGTGACTTATTGGAGCTGAATGAGAGAACAATGGGCGAAATGCACCCCAACACTACTATTGCTATGAGAAAGCTCGAGGATGTTCTTGTCAAATTAGCGAGACATGGCGAAGCAGAAAAGATATTCCTGAGGAGACAGAGTATTGAAAGGAGAAGGATCGTGTATTAGCCTCTCCCAAACTTCTTTATCCAGTTAATCTTGTCTCATTCAGGACTTCCCGCGGATTCCCGAAATAGTGTCGTTCGCCCTCGAATTCTTTTTATCAAGACTGTTCCTGCCAACCTCGGCTGCTATCTTGGCACTCTAGTCTTGCTTCTGTAACTTCGATTTGCCTTCTGAAGTTTGTTGATCTCCTGTGACTTCGGGACCCGTTTTCGGCATATACTGCTGTGTGATGCCACAGAACTAGCACAAGTCGCAGTTGGTGCATGATGGCCCGGTGGCACATCATGGGACACCTCAATCTGATCGAAAGTTCATTTTCCGTTGCCATTGACTTGACACTTATCGCCCCTCTGCTTACAAGTCGCTCTTTTCAAGAATGAATTTTACGTGTTAGATGTTGTTATTAGTCCTCCCGAATGACAGTCGGGAGGTAAATGGACTGATGTGCTCAAAAACTCGAAAAATACTATCGTGGTCGTTGTATCTAGTTTCACTTGCCTCTTAGATGTTGACTGCAAGCCTGTTGGTAGTAAGTACAAGATACCAAATCTGTTGAAGCCTTGAAATTGGATGCAAGGGAGAGTATATAATATATGAGAGAAAGGTCGTCCTGCTTATTACTTATTTGTTTGACATGATATGTTTTGCCCAGTGGTGCTTGATGAATGCTGGACATCTTCCATGGCATGGGGATAAGACGATTCGAGGAACCTTTGTGGCCTGTCTGTGGCTTGCGTCGTTAATGACCCATCATCTAGGAATATACTGACCTTACCGGACGAGATACTCAACATATGCACGCCAGCCAGAAGTCAAATAAGCATCAATACCTATTCTCCTTGATCTACTTGCGCGGGAGATGCTTGCTCCAAGTTATCTCTATTAAATGTCAGCTTGTCTAATCGATTACGGATGATCTTTTGATCTATCACGGGACATTCGTAGCGATCAGTCTGTTAAAGCCAAGCGCCTTTAACCTTTAAGAAGCCGTGTCGCCTTCGGCCGCAAGTCTCGGTTCGAGTAAAATGGCAGTTTTAGCCGCTCTATTTAATGCCTGTGTGGGCGCAACACCGCCATCTGTTGCGGAGTTGGGATCGGTAGAGTGTAGGCCTAAGCGATGACGTTCGTCACGGAACAGCTGGTCTGCAAAGCACTGTATTGATTTAGGAACTGGCAGTAGCGGTCTGTTGTTGGATCTGTTGGATCTCTGGGCGAAAGCCCTCGCGGGCGTTATGGTCCAGGCCCGTTTGGTATCCTTTAATGTCTAGCTCCGGAATGCAAGATTGCCGACGATGTGGAACGTAGGCCGCAGTGCCTGCAAGCCTTGCCATCCTTGATTCGCAGATGAGGATGGGGCGCAGAACCGTCTGGTCGCTTAGGAAGCGTCTCGGCAGCAGGATGCTACCTGTTATTTAGAGTCCATGGCAACTGTGAAGTTATTCACGATGGCCGTGGTCCTTGCCCTTGACAGATGATGGCCTGTTCTGGTAGATTGAAGTGGAGATGAAGCTTTTCCAACCTGGAATACTGGTGCAGGTTAAGTTAAATTTCTTTTTGATGCAATTGGTCCATATTCCAGATTGGTCGACTGAAATCTTTTGTAGAAGATAAGCGATGCAGGTTAGTTAGAGAAACTAAGGCTCAGGAGAAGGAAGTTTCATGAAGCCAACATGGCTGGCACGGACCAGCGACGCGAAAACGGGCCCCGTTTTGCGATCATTGTTGAGAGTCAAAAACAGGAACGGGCCTCGTTTTCGGGTTGGATGATCCCTGCTGAAATGGAGAAGCATGATTGGACTAAACCACGAAACGGGGCCCGTTTTTGTCTTTAATACTTGAGTTATTACGATCCCCGCGGTTACGTCACGTGGCCCCCCCATTTTTCCCCAATCAAAGGCAGTCACTTACGCACTCACCATAAATTACCGTCACGACCGTGTTTCAATAACGTAAACGATAAGCGAACCGGACAGACAAGCGAACCGGACAGACAAGCGAACCGGACAGACAAGCGAACCGGACACTATACTGTATCGCTTTAAAAAGCCTACCCTATAGTCTTTTAAAACCTTAAATAAAATAGTTAAAAATCTAAAAAAAATATAATTAAGCTTAGTATAAGTATTTATTATAGAAAATATTTTTCTTAGATTTTTAACTATTTAGCTTTATATAAAAAAGCTTAATTATACAGTGCGAAATTTATTTCTATTAAAAACTATATAAAATAAAATTGTAAAAATTCTAAGAAAAATACACTATAGATATTATATAGTTGAATAATATATATCTTAATTTTAGCTATTTTAACCCTAAATTGAAAGTTTTATAAGCATTTAAAAACCTACCTTTAAGGTGAAAAGTGGGGTGTCCGGTTCGCTTGTCTGTCCAGTTCGCTTATCATACGTTAATCACTCGTGTTTCTCAGAATCACTTCGTGATTCCTCCAACAGCACAGTGACCACCACGAGTATATAGAACGCATTCATTAGCACTTTCATAGATTCTAGCTCACCAGCTATCAATAAAACTTCTCTACCTCAATAAGCCTCACCCGCATTATTGACTATTAAGAGACGTGACACTTCGCCTCGCTCAGCATCACGCCCTACGTTGTCTGCAAACATAAACCTAGTACGGACTAGTTTACCTGTTTGGAAACCCCAGCCGTCACAGTTCAAAGACCAACCAGCGTGCACCGGATAAAAAGTATGTAATTTCATGAAAGTAATGATGGCAGGGGGCTGGCGCACGAACGAAAAGTGTATAATTTGGTACAGTGGGGAAGAATCGTTGGCACGCGATACGTTCCTTCCACGGTGGCTCATAAGCGGATACGTGGCAATTCGGTGGTGGTCTTCCCCTGCCTCTTGGGTTCATCCATTGATGCTTTTCAGCGCAGTGTTTTTGTATCTTTTGGACGCGACGGACAATATGGCCGCAAGCACGATATTTCAAACCGTCTGATTTTGGTGGCGCAAGATGTGGAATGGGTTTAATCGTATCCGTTGGGTACTGTAAACAACGACGTAGTTCGCCCTGACTATGGAGAATATTCGGGATCTGTTTTATCTTCTCTACCAGATCCTGTCGATGCTCTGGCTGTATATCGCGATGTCGTGTTCTCAAATGCGTAGCAACCTCATCGGCTACGGAGGCGAACCTACAAACCTGGCACACGAGAAGGCGGTATGTAGAGAGAAGAACGTAGGGATAAATTGCACTGCATGGTTCAGATTGCAAGTTCGAAGCCGTCATAGTAATCGTTATAGTGACTTGGTCCTTGATAGTAAGATCTGAATGATGATTATGTTTCGATCAATAATGAGACCATTTAGTAGTATGATATACCCCCCTATAGCACTTTACGCGAAAGGACGCGTCGCGTTCTGGATAAACCCCTGTTCTGATCAGCAC
>NJCR01001950.1:0-27031 GCA_002234235.1 Fusarium hostae | reverse complement strand
TTAAGCTTAATATATATTAAATTTATTATTAAGATATATAATACTTTATTTAATATTATACTTTATATTATTTATAAATATAAACTTAATATAAACTAATTTACCTCTTTAGAAACTTAACTAATATAACCTAAAGAGGTCAATATATAGGTTTTAATATAGATAAATATAGAGTAATTTCACACAGTTAGGGAGGAATTATCTTGAGTGTACTTTATATCAATTTAGTTAATAAAAGTTAAAGCACTTAAAGTCACAATATAGATTAATTAAATCATATAGTAGAGCATATAACCTGCTGACCTTATGTATGAAAATTAATAGTAAAATAAGAGAAAAATACAGTATCCTAAATTGAGGTAAAATCTAATATATATTTACTTATATATTAAAAGATACAATACTTTTCTTTATTTAGCATTATAATATATATATTATAAGCATAGCGCTTACGTTATGTATACCCCACAAATTCCCTATAGTTATAGCCTTTACTTACTACATTCGCCATAAGCAGTCTGTCTGCATATTTTAATAACTATATGCTTGTTGCCTGTTATAATCCCTGCAGTTATGTTATGTGGCCCCTACAATTTCCATCAATCATCTCAGGATCACCTCTCCCAGTTATGATCCTCTTCTATTGGATCACTTGGATCACAACGCTCCAAGGATGGATTACCATGGATCACCTCCGATCCTCAGAGTCCAGCCCATCGATTACTCCTATTTTAAGATGAGCTATACAATAACTTGTAGTATATAGACCACATTCATTGAGACTTTTATAGACTCTGGCTCACTAGGTATTAATAAAATCTCCTTATATCAATAAGCCTAATACGCATTACTTGATTATTAGGAACATGACACTTCGCTTTGCTCAGTACTACGCCCTACGTTATCAGCCAACAAAAACCTAGCATGGACTAGTTTATCCCTTGGAAACCATAACCGTCATATTGACAATACTCACTTAACACCAAGTAAGTATCCTCTCATTACTCACTCATATCCCAATAAGCACTACAAGTATATATACACATTTCTTAGCACTTTATAAACTTAGCTTACCAGTTATCAAAACAATTCTTTACATTAATTAAACCTAATATGCATTAAATCTACTATTAAGAGATATAACACTTCACTTCACTCAACTTCACGCCTTATGCCCTTTGCAAACATAAACCTAGTACAGACTAGTTTACCTGTTTGGAAACCTAACCGTTACAATATGCAACCTGCCAACATAATCCTTGTACAGACTCAATTATCAATACCTTGGCAACCCAATTGTCACAATGACTAATTAGCTCAGTTGAGGCTTTGGGCATGGACCTATCACGCCTCAATAGCCAAGCCCAGTCTTAACACTAGCCCACCCTAACTATGCGTTCCGCTACTTTAGGTAATGTTGACCGGGTTTAACGGGCTCCACCACGTCAATGTGACTATGTATGTTGGGAAAAAGGTCTGCAAAGTGTTTCAGCCTCGTCCTGATTATGAGTTGTCTCACCTGCATAGCGATGACTGCGGGTGGAACCTAGCCCTTAAATGTTGTGGCCCGGATTTAATTGCCCTTGTTCCATGATGGCCTTGCAGGGTTATGGAAGGACTAAATGAGACAGATGTTGGCTTGCATGCCTGAAAGCAGCATGTTGCATTAAGAGGCTGAATGGAGGGGGGAGATGAGGCCGCTCCAGGATTAGGGTTGTATGGTTTTTATTTTCCATTAGCTCTGTGTTAATTCATTACATAAAAGGCTAATATATAGATATATCTTTTATAATTTACTCCTTAATTGTTATTAACTTATAATATAATACTAATTATTTAGGCTTATAAATTAATTAAAAAACTGAAAATAAAAGTTATTTATAAAAATAAGGATTTTAATTTATTAATTAATAATAATATAAAAATATATTTTATATCTTTATTATTATAAGAAAAAGTTTATTAATAGCTAGTAAATCTATTTTTAAAACTATTAATTAATATATTTTATAAGAAATATTATTAAATATTAATAGCTAAAAGGCTATAAAAAAGAAAAGAAAACTTAAAAAAAAGAAATTAATAAATAATATAAAGTATTTATTTTAATATTTATAATATATTAATATTTTATATAAACTATTTTCTTTTTAACCTTATTTACTAGCTTTAAAACCTTAATTATATATAAAACTATATTTTACACTTTAGGCTACTGTCTAATTATTATATATCTATAAAAAAAAAAGCAATTAATGCTTTATAGCTGTGCTTTATCTTCCTTTAAACTAAGTTCCACTGATTCCTAGAAGTACTAGCGTTGTTGCCTCATTTATGTAACCTTCTTCTGTATAACTCCGTAATTCAACGGCACACCATACAGCCATTCTTGCGCTTTGACGGCCTGCAAAACGGGATGATGTTTTGAACATTAGCTGTAATTGGTGGGGAGACAAGGGTCCGGAGGACCAGTGCAAGAGTGGACTTATGGCTTCGTGCTCCATCCTGTTACGGGCGAAACATACATAAATTCCATGTCATGGTCCGTCATGGCGTCCAATATATGTCTGCAGACAATAATAGCCTATACAGCTCGTTGGGCTGCCGTGACGAAGGCCTGGGGGGATACAGCGAACTGGCTTACGAAAAATTCACCAAAATCGCAGATCTCGAGTTCAGTGTTTTCTTTTTCCCCTAGCACGGTTCATATTTGATACTGTATTAGATCAGCTCGGTGTGCCGTCTGTATCCTAAGCATTTACAAAAGGCTGTTCTGGATGCCGGTACTGGTACCCGATTCCGCTCCATCTTCAAGCCTTTGTTCCAAGCGTGACGTCATAGGCACACTGCAACCAACACGGGAAGTTAATAAGACGGAACGACGCATGATATGATGTTTCAGGGCCGGCACAAGCCTGAGGTAGTGTGTTAGTTCAGGTGCAGTGGGTTAGCTAGACCCTATAGTTTCTTTGACTCACAAGCACGCCCCCCAATGGTAAGAGGGCGAGAGCTGGCACAGCGTCAGCTTAAGCTCAATGTTTGCCGGCAGTCCTGCTTTACATTCCTGCATCTCCCACCTCACGCACCCTCCTACATGTGTGACAGCGCAAGGCTCACATGCAAGGCTTGTGGTCACACATATAAAATGTAGATCTCTTGCCACTTAACCTCCCCGTGGCCCTGCTCCATTACATGCTCCTTGGACCCAGTCATTGAACTATTTGACGACATCGACCCCTTTTCGATGGTATAAATTGGAGCAGTATCTGCCAAATCCACTGCCGCCCCTTATCTAAAGACTTAACCAATCATTGACTTCGTTTTTACCGGCTTGAGCCAACAACATACTGGTGGCTCCTTAATCTAATATTCTCTACTGAGCCCTCGAATTACTCAGCATCCAGTTCATTATTGGTATACTATGAACAGATGGTGGTGGCGTTTGGCGTTACTTGATTAATCCATAACCAGCAACATAGCAATATTGCCTTTCAGTATCCAGTCGAGGCCTCCCAGAAGTCAATATGGAAGCCATGGAGTTAGCTGAGAATAAGCCTACTGCTCGTCCATTTCCATGTGGTTGGCGATCCTGCACAAAGGTATATCGTCTTTACCTTGAGAGTTACACTCGCAATCTAATAGTTGGCATAGAGCTTCAAGCGTAAAAGTGATCTACAAAGACATTATCGAATCCACACGAATGAGCGACCTTACGCATGCTCAATCTCGGGATGCGGAAAGACCTTCATCCAGAAAAGTGCCTTGACCGTTCATATTCGAATCCATACTGGAGAGAAGCCGCACCAATGCGAACATAACAATTGCGGAAAGCGTTTTTCCGATGTATAACTTGACTGATATCTATAAGCCTATAGAATGCTAATCAAATTTCAAAGTCCTCAAGTCTCGCCCGTCATCGACGTATCCATACGGGCGCACGCCCATACAAGTGTACCTATGATGGTTGTTCTAGAAGGTAAGACGAGGAATGTCTTGGTCTACCCTAAGTACTAACACATAATGTAGCTTCTGTAGAAAAGCTACGATGGATGAGCACCAACGGAGATCGCACCAGCACAGAATGAATCATAATGACATCCTACACGATTTCTCCTCAGATTCAGAAGACAACGAGCCTCCTTTGACCCCCCAGCACTCTGCAATGACCTGGTCTCCTCGTGATATTGTATCTATGGACCAAGCCATTCCGCAGGGCCCGATACAATGCCCGACTTCGTATGCCGACTTTGATCAACCAGTCCATGGCCAGCATGGGCCACACCAATACGACAATCGACACGGTAGTTCTTCAAATGTGCCACGCAAGTCCCACGGCCAACCCCTACCCAGTTATTATGTCGAGGCTCCAACACCCCGCCAAACCATAACTACGGCAGAACAAATATACCATATTACTGAACGGGGTAATCCAGGGATCCTGACGATGGCTAATACTGCGCAACCTCATCAGCAGCTCCCTCAACAAGTAGAAAGGCCCCCTATAGAGTTACCGTATCCAACCTTAGCCATCGCAGACCCGACTCGAACTAGCCCCAGGAAGTTTTCTACAACGTCGATTTCTAGCCCCGGGGTTCAGGAATGCCTCTACAAGTATCTGCTCAAGCACGAGCCGGAATACGCGCAGGCGGACACCCAACAATCCATCATCCAATATCAGCAATATATACACAACCTTATAAACCAGCCCCAGCGGGCAGTGACCTCTCAGGCACAGACGATTCACAAGCCTGCAGCTAAACACTCCCCTCAGATATCTGCTCAGGCCCAACAGGAAAACTGGTCAAATTATGTCCTTTCGACCGAAGCCACGACTATCAGGCAGTTGCCGGCGTACGGCAACGCGGTTTATGATCTTTATGAAGCAGAGATCGAAGTTGACGATCCTTTGATGCAACTGCCAAGCAGAAGACTTGCCAGTATGTGATTGACCTACATCTCTATTGTCCATCCATTTTTAAGAAAAGAGGAAATTCGCCACCTCTTATTAGCTTATACCCTTATAAAATCCTCTTTTACTAAAAGAAGGACAGTATTTTAAAAGTCTCAGTAGAGTTTTTAATTAAATGTATATAAAAAAAAAATTTCTATTTTTAACTTTATAAGAGGCTATCTAGCTTTTTAGCTTTTTTATTAATAACTTAAATAGTAAGACCTCTATAGCAAGCCATTATAATAAAAGTTAATATTAAATAAAGTTTATTTACCTTAATAATATAATTACTGCCTTAATTAAGTAATATAAATATTAGCTATAAATCTCTTAGTAGCTAAGTTAACCTTCTTTCTTTAACTTACCTAAAAGAATACTATAATTAATTTATTTATTATACTTTCACTAAATATATTATTTAACTTAACTTTTTCTATTAATTGTAACCACTATTATAATATCTATATATAATAGCTTATAGCCTAATTAAGGCTATTATAATATATTAATTACTTTAACAACCTTAATTATCTTTAAATATATAGTCTTTAAGGCTCTATAACTATTAGCCTAATAATTATAACTTTAAATAGAATGAATAACCCTATAGCTATAGTATATAGAATAGCCTTGCTTATTTTATAATTAACTATATGGCATTATTTCAGCTATAGTAAAAAAGCCTAAATCAGCATGGAATAAAGACTGTTTATTAGGCCAATAGCATAATACAGCACTCTAGAGTCTAACTACTATAAAAGCCTAGCTATAAGTTATACTCTATAGTATCAACCTAATAGTTAATTGAGCCACATTTATATTAGCCAAGACTTCTTATAGTTCTCAATGCTGGCTGAATACCTATTAGAAAGATAAATTTTAGCCCTAGGGCATTGAGGTCCATAAATAATGTTCCGAGTCTTTAAATTAGGTTATTTTGAGGCATAGAATTGAGACAAGTAGGTCGCTGACTCTTTGCACTCTCAGCATCAACTTCGTAGAGATTTGTTGAGAAAAGGGTCATTATATGGCAATACAGCGAATGCAATTCTTCTGCTGATTGACAACAGCTCTGCCAACATGAAACGGTGAGAGACAAAGACCCAGTTCCCAGTGATAAATGGAAACAACATCGACCATGACAAAGATCAATACACAGCATCGCCTGCTATAAACAGCACCAAGCAGCAGTGATTATCAGCAAGTTCGGAAACACGGCAGTAGTAACAGTTCCCACGAATTCGGCGAACTTGCTGTCACTGACTCGAACGCATAAATTCACCCCATCCCGCTTTGACAATAAGCATTACTAAGTGGATTGCAGATCCTTAGAGGCCGCATAGCTTGGGACAATTGACAGAAAACGCTTGCCTCTAAAAAACACTGAGTATTCTGTCTAGCATTTGGGGATCCATAACTGCTGAAACGCCTTTACCCAAATTGGTAATTCATTTATCACCGCAAATCAGTTACCAGTCCATGATTGTGCTGATCTGTCGATCCTCCTCTGGGGTTGAAAGAAACCGCCTACCATGTCAACACGCAATCTCTCAGCATACATGGGCATCTTGTTCTGTTATTCTGTTGCTTGTTCTGTTATCATGTTAATATTTTTCTTATTCTGTTATTCTGTTATCCTGTTAAGACCCTTACACTAATCTGTTATTCTGTTATAACAGAATAAACAGGATAATTAAGCTACGGGGACGCGGCTCGGATCACTGTCAAATGGTTGGGGGGTGATACGAGCTAAGCGAGCCAATCACATTCCGCTCTGTTCCTTATCTTGTTATTGTGTTATCGTGTTATCTTATCCTGTTATACTGTAATCTGTAATTTTTTTATCTTGTTCTGTTATAACATGTTGAGGGATTTCTTAACATGTTAAACAGGATGCCCATGTATGTCTCTCAGCTCTGCATTTAGTCCATTTCTTTCTTGCCTTTCGGGCCTCCTTTCTAAATGACTCCGCTTCAAATATACTGGAGACAAGTCCTCAAACTCTGTGGGGTCAGCTGAAGATTTGCATCGGCAATCTCTCCAGCCAAGCTAAACTCGGCACGTGAGATTGATGAGAAATAAACAATTAAATGATTTATCGAATTCCCTCGTATTCCTCCCCTGTCAATATCACATCCGTCTCTTCCACCATGCTGCATATCAACTGAAGCATGCATCTGCTGCTGTTGTTGGTGACGTGGACTTGTCTCGTGTGCCAAGTATTGTGTGATGATGTCTCAGATTTTCTGACAAAGATACCAGACTGCGCTGTATGTCTCTCGCTCATCTCGACACGGTAAATCCTGATTTCTTTTAGGGAAGCTGTCTTATCGATCTCGTATCAACATCAACTTGTGGCATTGACGTCCAATGCCTTTGCGCCGACCCGAAACTCAAGACACAAGTTGCAAGCTGTGTTCAAAAGAAATGTCTTCCGAGGGATTCATTATGTGAGTGTGAGAAACTGGGTGTCGGTTGAATGCTAACGTTGGTAGCGACGCTGAATGTTATCTCGGTTGCTTGTGATTTTCCGGTGCGAGACAAACATGTGCAATTCGACATTCTGGCCAATACGTTGATTACAATTACGGCGATTGTGGTTGGTCTTCGTTTTTTGGAGAAGTTGCGGTACGAAAGGAAGTTCAGGCTGGATGATTATCTCGTCATAGCTTGCTTTGTGAGTCCTTATCAACATCAGGAGGATACCCTACTAATTACAACAGCTAATTGATCTGGGAAACACAATTGTTTGCGTTCATGGCCGTAAGTCATATACACACTTCGGGAAATCAATGCTGACAGCGGATAGTTTCGGGCAATGGTCTCGGGAGAGATGCATGGTTATTCAGCCCAGATACAATCACGACCTATCTCTGCGTATATCTCTCATCTCCATCCAAAAGCATTTCTAACGGTTCCAGTACCTCTACATTGGCCAAACTCTCTACGCCTCCGACGTCTTCCTCACAAAAATATGCGTCGCCCTCTTCTACCTCCGAATCTTTCCCGTCGTAACCGTCCAACGTCTTATATGGGGTACGATTGGCGTTGCAGCCCTGGGCATGGTTGTCTTCGACATACTGGCCATTACACAATGTCAGCCGATTAGTTTCTACTGGACAGGTTGGGATCAGCTGCACGAAGGACACTGTCTTGGCATCAATCCACTGGCTTGGGCTATTGCAGCCGTGAGTATTATCATGGATCTTTGGATGTTGGCCATTCCTATCTCGCAGCTGATTCGCTTGCAAATGAAGTGGCAAAGGAAGCTCGCTGTAGCAGTCATGTTTACTGTCGGTACTTTGTAAGTTGCCTGGTCGTACTATCGCTCATAAAAGTTAACGTAAGTAGTGTCACCATTGTCAGTATTCTGCGACTGCGGTACTTGGTTGCTTTTGGTAACTCTCAGAACCCCACTTGTAAGATTACTCTTGTGCCTCTGCAATCAAATCTGACATACTTTAGGGGACAGCTTTGAAACCTGTTACTGGTCCGTTATTGAGATTAACGTTGGCTTATGGTGTGTTTGTCTCCCTGATCTCAGAATCCTTATCCTCAAGGCATTCCCAAGACTTGGTAGTTCTATCGACTCAGGCCCCAGAAACCCTCACCAAGGATCATCTGCACCCAGGCAGCAAGGAAGAACTCCGAATACCTCGCGTCATACCGAGAGTACCATCTACAAGGGAAAACCAAGTCAGGCGCAGCAAGAAGCTTCGTCGAGCACGGCTGAACTGGTTGAGATGACAACATTCATGAATGATAGTAGAAGTGTAGTTTAGATAGCGACCGAAAAGAAGCTATTCATCATCTTTATCTCGTGTTTCATGGAAGAACTATCTTCTTCAGTCTGTAATTCTTCAAGCATAAACTTGATAAAGATGTTCTCAATAATGATAGTGATAGGTAAGCCGAGAAGAATGCCAAACATTTTGGTGCTTGCTTGTATCATAATTAGACTCGGTTTCGCTAAGCTTCGTTTATAACAACAGAGCCGTGGTCCGTAGAGAGGAATGGATGCGCATAGTCAATGACGCATCGCTCGAAATCTACTCCGCCATTCCATCAGTCACTCCCGAGCGCCCTTTATTGTTATGACTGTAGCTTTCTCATTACTTTCCTCAGCCAGATCTAGATTTGTTACAGAACTCACGATGTAGGTCTTACGCTTTTTGCAGTTGTTAAGTGGCAAAGTGGCAGAGGATATAGCCGCCGAAGAGAAGAATGCAGGATAATTAAGGGCTCCCCTTTTTCACGGGCGATTGAGTGCGGCGACCTCACTGGCTCTTTCGGCTGTCAGTTTCTTCCTCATAATTGTTTACCAGTTCATTTCACGAACTTGAACAAAAGCCCGACCGGTAAGCGCAACAATGATAACGATAACAATGGAACGTCAAGTCTTTGTTATAAGACTAGTTGCGCAGATTGATACATCCTAAGAACATCAAAGCCTTTATATTAACTATTCTGGTCAAAGAACAGCAGAACACAACTGCCTATTGCTGTG
Organism: Fusarium hostae; assembly: GCA_002234235.1. NCBI lineage: Eukaryota > Fungi > Ascomycota > Sordariomycetes > Hypocreales > Nectriaceae > Fusarium > Fusarium hostae. Next base: position 17,573 of record NJCR01001950.1, on the reverse strand, counting down.
AATGACTTTCTACCTGTACAATGGCGGCGGTGCAGATGCTACCTGTGTAATATCTCCTTGTGTTCCAGGTCTGTTCAGTTGACCCATATCCCTTGCACCTGGAGAACGGTCAACTGTCCACCCAAGGTGTTCAGTCATGAATAAGGCCCCAGTGATGCAATACAATGAATACTGAATTGGAATGACTTCCCAGGTGTAATTATAAAATGGTTCAAAGCCCATGCATCATACAGGAGTCCATCTATATCCCAAACCACCAACGCCGACAGGTAAGTCCCCTTTCAAAGGTCAACCTCATAGCCCTCTTCTAGCGCTGAACTTTCAACATGGATCAACTTCGATCTGCTAAGTCCGCCTTGCAGCAGGCATTGGCTGAGGTAGAAGCTGCCATTGCGTCTCTCTCGACTGCACCTGGTGAGAATGAGGGGTCCCACGACGGCAACGAACCTCTAGCTGGTTCGAAACCTTCCAACGGTCTCAATGAAGGCTAATATCAGCCTCGGTTATCTAAGGCATCACCCCGTATTAGCCAGGAAGAGGTGCCAGATGACAAAAGGCTTGATCCAAGATTTTAACAGGACAAATGGATCTGTCCTAAGCCTTCAGGTTATTTTTGTTTTTCAAGCTATCTTCTCCATTGGGCAGCTCTGGCTGGGCCAGACGATGAGGGAGTAGAATTCCCAATATTCATTCTCCGGCATCGCAACGTTTCTGAGTGTACTGCAGGGGGAACCTGTGAAAGTAGTCACTGGAAGCTCATTAGGAATTACAATCCCACTAGAGTAGAGGGATGCATCGAGCTGCAGCTGGTATGCATGCATACTGAGCATTTTGAGAGGCAAATGAGTAGCTTGAGTTTCGGCGAGTTCCATGACTTTAACGAGTTAATCACTATTCCGCCATGCCAGCTATACAACGAGCTCTTGCCTGATTTCAGTAGTGTAACCGAAGCAGGGTATCAAGTGGTGGTCTTTCGACTTGTTGAAGGCTGGGAGGACGAGAGATATCCTCATTGGATAGATAAGGCAGTGTGGATGGACAACCATGGCCGCCTGCTTCGGGATATGGATTGATCTGTGTATGAATACTTGGGAGAGACGGTTTATGTGATTGTCTTTATCGAGTTATAGACAGGTAGGGGCTAGGGAAAGGAAGGGTTAGCTGGCTTGGATTATACTAGCACAGGGGTTGGCAGGCAAAGGAATGAGATTATCAAACAAGCTGAGTTGTGGGTACATGGAAAGAGCAGTTTAGTAAGCCAGGTCTGGCTAACAAAGAAAAATACTTTAGTCAGATGTAGGACCATTCAATAAAAGGGGAATATATATGTGATGCTGTGTCTATTGTAAGTTTGTATAGTCTTTATATCCCAACTTAAATCTATGCATCTTGGGAGAGTTTATTGTTTCTTGGTGATGATCTGTATACCAAATCACGCTCTCACTTTCTGCTTCGGCTTCGGAAGGCCAATGAAGTCCAAGTCGAGGAGCTGATTTGGCCAGCTTAACAGAGTCTCAGTTGTATTGTCAGTCATTCAAAGCACAACCTTGCAGACTGACTGATTGATGTGCAAAGGCAAAATCGTGATTCATTCAAAGTATATCTACAGCTAAAACCGTTTATGAAATCCAAGTGCCTCGTTGTTTACTGAATAGCAGCACGACAAGCAGCCAACTGAGTCTCACACTGTCCAACGCCTCCCGCAAGTTGACCAGAGTTGGCAGCATCCGCGCAAGCATTATGCTGAATATCACAAGATCGACCGAGAGCAGCACTCTCACCAATAAAGGTGTTTCCATTCACCGAGAACGGCCTCTCGGCAGCTGACGAGATGACAGGTGGAGCTGCTCCACCAAGTGTACCAGTGAAAGTCTGGACATTCACACCCTGGGCATTGTTGGCGGCACCGGTGGCCTTGGCACCAGCTCCAGAGGTGCGGCTGGGGAGAGGAGACAAGGTTGCGCTGGCTGCGATCTTTGACTTGACTTTGCAACCCTTTCCAGCACCAGCACCAGCACCAGCACCAGCCGTGTTTTCAGCAGCTTTGCCTGTGTCATTACCAGCCGATGCTTCAGCGGTAGCGGTGGCAGAGGCAGCACCGGTCGCGGATGCGGCACCAGTAGCAGCTCCGTTGACGATGGTAGCAAGATCAGCGACCTCAGTGCCAGAGGCAACAGAGAAAGAGGCCAGGTCGACCAGGTCAGTGGCAAAGATGCCGCCCGTTCCGGTGAAGGTTGGTGTGACATCGGCCACGGCAGAAGAGATTTCATCCTCCGTCGCGTCCAGAACAAGGAGACCTTGAGAGAAGATGCAGCCAAGATCGGGTTCTTCCTCGTCACAGGAGTTGCCCTTTCCAGTGGTATCGCTGGTCTGGACGTTGTCAGCAGGTTCACTATACATTGCGCATATGTACTTACATCTCCGGGTGCGAAAGTACCACTCAGCAAAGCCAAGTTGGGATCAGCACCAATACCAGCCAGCTGCTTCGCCAGCTCCAGAGTAACAGCCTTGTTGATAGCACCGGCACCAGTAGAGGCAGCATCCTGATGCTGCGTGAGAGCAGCGATTTCAGGGTTGACAGCTGTTTCATCACACAGCTTGCTGGCAACACCAACACCAGCAGTGTTACGCTCAATGGCCTGGAAGAGCAGTGCACCAGCCATACCACGAAGATCACCGATCTCCTTGGCGTTTGTAAAGGCTTGGTCAGCAGTTTCCTGCTTCAAACAAGCTAGGTTGGTGACGCTTCCTGCACCCTCCTTTGCAGCGGCATCACCCAGGAGACCAAAAACAGGGTCTTGGATCTCCTTGGGGTTGTTGAGCCTGAGCATCTCACGAGTGATGGTCAAGACAAAGTCGTGTGAGTGTTCCTGAGGAACTTGTCGCTTCTTGATGGATCGAGAGACATGTCTGCCGGGGGCTGGGCTGCGAAAGACAGGCGTTGCAGTGGCCAATCCGGCCGAAAGAATGATAATCGCGGCAGAAAACTTCATCGTGATAGAGAGAGTGATAGACAATTAGAAATAGCAAATATGGTAATGACTGTTCCTGCAGCCTGACAAAAGAATGATAAGTAAAGAGAAGACAAAAGCTCGCAGAGCTTGGAAACAATAAACAGAGAGCAGATTGGATGAAAGCTGGATGAACAAGCACAGACATGAGGGTATCATCGCGCACTTTATACTTTCCCATCGTTTCAATGACATCGCCTCTATTCCCGAAAGTCAATCTCTCGCCGTTTTTCCAAACAGATCCTAGTACGAAAATGCTCATGGCATGACCACTTGGGCGCTTTTAGAAACAGGAAGCAACTTGATCCGAGGATCCAAACCAGATCTGACAGATGAGACAGTCTAACGGGCCGTATTACCGATGAGGTTTTGGCTGGCAGTAATAGTTCGTAGTAATGTTTTCGGTGTATAAGCGAATGGGATGTGAAACGGAGGCTGTCAAGATCTGAGACGCGATGTCAAACGATTGAGTTTGGCAATGTATGACAGGGATACAGGGGTTTGAGGTGCGTTACAGATGCGCCAGCACGTCTGAACCAGCCTGATGGGTCTGGTCGAAAAGTGGAAACGCTTTCATCTCTAAATGACTCTGCAATCGCGTCTTATTTTAAGGTCTTGGGGCCAGGGCGCGTATGGAGTTGACGTGAAGTAACGCGTAGGAGGACTTCTCTTTACCTTATCTTATCATGTCTTATCTTATCTAGTGCGGCTATAAATAGCAATAGATCACTCCTCTACATTCTTCTTGTCCTATCAAGGAAAGAAATACAGTACTTAATCCAGAACAAGAAACTAAATAATATTGAAATAGAATTGAGAGGTATGCGATTATCTTGTGTTCTGTGTTCCTTGTTGTCTAATTCTCAACTCACTGCCTCCAGGGTAATAGGTAGTTCACGAGAACAAATAAACCGAAATGCCACCCTTTCACCATGATTGTTATCCACCGTCACTATAGGCATCATAAATTGACATGTGTTCTCTGAGCGATTTAATTGCCTATAATTGAGGGAGTTGCAGCGTCGTTGTGAGATTCCGAACTAGAGAACAGACAAAATGGCTGCTTCACTCAAGTTGGCTTCTTTGTTGATGATGACAGGGACCACTGCAGCAAGAGACAAAGAATTTACATCACGAACAGATCCGACGATATGAACAAATCATCCAACATTAATGCGAATTAGCAGAAGCTACAGCATAAGCAAACACATCGCTCAGAACATCTTTAGCAACTACTTAAAGCATAATTGCAACGGCGGCACAAAGATTACCCAAACTAACCATCTAGACTACACTTACATTAAATACACAAACAGTAACGCTCATATCACTGACCTTGTCCCAAAATGGGGGTTCTCCAAAGAACATCGGCCAAGTTTAACGCATCACCTACCGTTTTGCCAGTCGCACCCAGCAAGGCTTCCATGCTCATCCATTCGGGATTTCCCAAAGCCAGCTACTCATATTCTAATGACGCTTTTGACGCTAGATTCCATCCTGAAGCAGAATCTCCAAACATAACAACTCGAGCATTCTCGTCGTGCTTCCTATGGCACTCTCACCTCAATTCTGAAGAGCCTCAATACCGCACTCTTGTTCTTCGTCACGAGAAAGCGGATGAGTGCCCTGCCCAACAGAAATGCAACCATTGGAAGCTTGCGAAAGGTGACAATCCAACCCGAGAAGCAGGTGTAGTCGAGATTTCACTGCTCTGTCTTAGTAACGAGCTCATTGATAAAGTAAAAGGTAGTTTCGAGAAGGGAAACTTGTTCGACGATGAAGGGCACCCTCGACAGCAAATCAGAAGTGCACCATGCCGATTCTTCAACGCTCTCAAGCCAGACTTTAGTTCTGTTGAGAAGGCAGGATACACAGTTGTGATTTGCGGTGTTGTTGAGGAATATGAGACTGCTCGTAAGTGGATGAATCAGTATGGACGACTGCTCATGACAATCTAAAGACAGATGACGGATTGGCTGTGGTTTGAAAAAATGTAAGAATAAAATGAAGTCTGATGGAGATGAGAGAAGAGAAAAGGGGGAATGTGGAGTATAGAGCTTGCAGGGGTTCTTGTCTTTGCTGAGATGGCTTTTGGTAACTTTGTATAATATGTAGATTTTGTGAATTCTAGCATTGAGACCTCTATTGAGTTTCTCAATCCACCGGTTTATGACTTGAACGCAGTGTCCTTTTTATCTCGATGTTGAATATCTGTCAATGTCAGATCATATTTATCCCTGTCCTATCATGCAACCCTGGCACTTGAACAACAACCCGGCAATGATCCGCAATAATGCAACATCAATCAGCCGAGACATTCATTCATTTCAACCCCGCAAGCTGTCAAAAATCGCGCTTCGACAAAACCAACTAGTTCTAGCGCAATCTCAACGCCAAGTCATTCACCATCATGAGCGACAGAGCCTCGTCCCCGAAGAAATCGCCCAAGTCTCCTTCTTCAGGAGCCAGTGAGGTTGTGCTGCATGACGCTGGGCACTGGGCTGCCCTAGCACAGGTACGTTCGGGATTGGTCTAAAGGGGCTGGAACTGACGCGTTTTGTAGGATGAGCAGGATGAAGATACTGACTCCTCGCTTGGAATCGATGCAGAGTCATCGACGGCTTCGATGACATCAAGTATTCTGAATTATAGAACTATCAAAGGAAGGACGTATCACTCTGAGAGAGGAAACGCTGAATATTGGTGAGTTATGTACTGTTGCTTACTGCATAAAGCTAACGTTCGACGTGCAGGGCATCCAATGATGCCCAACAGAGTGAAGCTATGGATATTATGTAAGAACTCTGGAGACACTTCAAACGAGATCTGACGATTCTCAGCCACCACTTTCTCGTTCTCACACTTGATGGAAAACTTCATTTGGCACCGTTGAAGGATGATATCAAGGTAAGTGTTTTGTCGCTGTGCAAGTCAACATGTCTGACCTTCTCAAGTCTGTCCTTGATGTAGGCACTGGAACAGGTATGGAGCCACGACCTTTGAAGGGAATATATACTCACATAATTGGTGGAAAGGAATTTGGGCAATGTATGTGGCTGTCTCGGCGTGATGATGTCTTCGACTGACTGTTTCAGTGACTTTGCCGATGAGCATCCCCAAGCCGAAGTGATCGGCACAGACATATCTCCCATCCAACCAAGCTGGGTCCCTCCAAACGTCAAGTTGTAAGTTCTTCAGTGTCACAGCGTCTTGATGACAACTTGATTGAGTCGTCAGCTGACAAAAGTAGTGAGATCGAAGACTGCACTCAACCATGGACCTTCTCCCCCGACTCATTCGACTTCATCTACATGCGATATCTCTACGGTTCCATCAGCGATTGGTCAGCTTTATTCCAAGAGGCCTATAGATCGTGCAAGCCAGGCGGTTGGGTTGAGAGTTTTGAGGCGTCGCCTTGTCTTGAGAGTGATGATGATACTGTCAAAGAGGGCAGCGCGATGAGCGAATGGGGCAAGTTCTTTATTGAAGGTGGAAAGAGACTTGGTCGAACGTTTACGATTCTTGATGATGACTTGCAGAAGAAGGGAATGGAAGATGCAGGGTTTACAGACATTCAGACTCGGAATTTCAAGGCAAGTAAGTCCCCTAAACTGTTCAATTCAGTCCATGCTGGGATTATGGCTGACTGGGCTTGCAGCTTCCTATCGGTAGTTGGCCCAAAGATCCCAAATTGCAAGAAATTGGAAACTTCGCGTTTGCTGCCATGGATCAGGATTTGGAGGGCTTTGTTTTGTACATGGCGAGTGTTGTGTTGGGATGGTCGCAGGATGAAGTCACGGTTTATTGCTCGCAGCTCCGAAGGGAGTTGAGGTCAGCAAAGTATCATCCTTACTGCCGACTGAGGCTTGTGTATGGAAGGAAGGCGGAGTAAGCGCACTTGTATATCTTTGCTGTATTCGTATAGAAGTGTTTGTTGTTTGTTTATACAGACCCGGTCGAAATTGGTTGCCCATTTGTACACTCTCTTCAATTTCTAGCGCACGGACCGTACTTGGGCGTGTATGTAGTAGTGAACTGTGAACACTGTCCTCGATGTACGTAGGACCCACACACATACGAGAATAGCATGAGATAGTGCAAGCTAGCCGTAAATTGTCTTGCGCCAGTCTAGGAGCCGTTTTCTGGGGGTGGTCTTTGGATGACTTTCGAAGCTGACTGAGAAAGGAGATGCGCATTTCCCTATATTGACAGTTGTTTCTAGAAAGATGCTTTGATTACATAATTAATTTGGGCTGGATCGAAATGGATTTCGAACCTTTTGCAATTTCCCAGTTACTCTCTTGAGAAAGGGTTGTTTCTTGGTTGTCGAAACATCAGGAGGCCTTATTGCTTCATCCAGCTTGCCTTGGTTGCTTAACGTAGCTGCAAGGTTATTCATTGCCATGATTGTATGTGGATGCTCATCGCCAAGAATCCGCTGCCTCTTCTCAAGCACCTCCTTCATTATCGATGCTGCTTCATCCAGCTTGCCTTGATCGCTTAGCGTAGCTGCAAGGTTATTCATTGCCATGATTGTATGTGGATGCTCATCGCCAAGAATCCGCTGCATCTCCTCAAGTACCTCCTTTTTCATCAATGCTGCTTCATCCAGCTTGCCTTGATCGCTTAGCGTATTAGCAAGGTTACCCATAGCTGAGATTGTAGATGGATGCGTATTGCCAAGAATCCGCTGCCTCTTCTCAAGCACCTCCTTTTTCATCGATGCTGCTTCATCCAGCTTGCCTTGATCGCTTAGCGTATTGGCAAGGTTACCCATAGCTGAGATTGTAGATGGATGCTCATCGCCAAGAATCCGCTGCATCTTCTCAAGTACCTCCTTCATCATCGATACTGCTTCATCCAGCTTGCCTTGATCGCTTAACGTAGCTGCAAGATTATTCATCGCCATGATTGTATCGGGATGCTTATTGCCAAGAATCCGCTGCCTCTTCTTAAGCACCTCCTTTTTCATCGATACTGCTTCATCCAGCTTGCCTTGATCGCTTAATGTAGCTGCAAGGTTATTCATCGCTGAGATTGTAGATGGATGCTTATCGCCAAGAATCCGCTGCCTCTTCTCAAGTACCTCCTTCATCATCGATGCCGTTTCATCCAGCTTGCCTTGGTTGCTTAGCGTATTGGCAAGGTTACCCATCGCTGAGATTGTATCGGGATGCTCATTGCCAAGAATCCGCTGCCTCTTCTCAAGCACCTCCCTTTGTGATACCGCAGCGTCATTCCAGCGCCCAATCTCTGTAAAGAAAATGCCAAATCTTTCTACAGCCTCAAGCCAATCGACTTTGTTCCAGTTATTGACTCTTGAGACATTCTTAAAGCTGTGTATGTTGTCTGTCAAATGTGGCACAACTCGTAGCTTCGTCACAGGTCCATCCTGGCGATCACTAATAGTCTTTATGTAATCATCCAGGAGCTGTGATGCTGCGTACCAAAAGCGTTCCACTTTATCCCCGTCGCTTCGTAGTCGATCGTAGCCCCAGGCATGAACAAGGCGATGAATCGAGTATGAGCTTTGCATTATCTTGCGCTGACAGAGTGAGTAGTTTTCAAGAACCCGAAAACATTTCTCTAACTGATGAAGGTCGGCCCCCATTTGACACCCTAAGACCGACATCCATGGTGCAACTGCTGTTAAACCTGAATCAATGTCTAGGGCGAACAGCTCGAGGAAGATGTCATCATAATGAATGAAACACAACAACGTCAGAAGTCGGCCCGCCTCAGGAAGGTGCTCGGATACCGCAGCATAAGACGTCTCCCATACTGTCATGACGCTGTGGTGATACCTTGCAATAAGTTTATCGGGTGTTTCTGAGAGCAGATCCCATCGACGATTACGGAATTCATCCAGATATGCAGATAAATTGGATGATAGTCGCGGAGTCTGCGACACATACTTTCCCGCCATGCTGACTGCCAGGGCAAGGTAACCCAGCTCATGCACGATAAGTTTGGTTTCAGCCAACACACCCTCTCGCGCTGGCTGTATCTCCGCGCAAGCGAGGAAGAGTTCAACACTCTGTGACTCTTCAAGCTCCTTAACAGAAACTCCTTCGAACGTCGACATAGATTTTGCGATGGATGATCGACTCGTGATAATAACGTGTGTGTTGGGGGATCCCGGACAGTATTCAGACAACGCGACAAAATCGTTGTCTGTTTGGTGAAGAGAATCGGCACCGTCGAAAATGATAAGATGCTTTCCAGTTGCTCTAGCAAACCAGCCGAGTACTTCTCGCTTTACATCTTCAGGGTTCGGATCGGATAGTGAAGACATAGTCTCTGCTACTAGTCGGTAAATTGCTAGGAAGTCCCGGTCAATAGAGGCCGTCTTATCTGCCTGAATCCAGAATGTAGCATCATACTCAGTTCGATAACGCTGCAAGTAGCTGAGAGCTAGCTGTGACTTTCCCACTCCGCCCATGCCATATACACCTACCTTCTTTACCTCCCCTTGTCTATCAGACTCCAGAGGTTTCATGAGCTGATTTCGGATGCCGTCACGAAGCGATGGTCGCTGAATAAATGTCTTTACTGGTGCCATTGAGCTTAAAGGATAGCTCCGCACGGGACAAGGGGCTCGAGCAGAGTACGCTAGCCAGTGTTAGTGACTAGAACATAATGAATCATATAGTTGAAGCTACAAAAGCTAAGACTAACCAGATATACCCATTGTCAGAGCGCGGTCGATCTCGTCAGCGATGGTCCCTAAAACCAGTTCACATGCGGGGCTGTCGAAAGAATCAAATTTGCAAATAGTGCTATGATCAGCGTGCATGGCTATCTGCTTCTCACGCATACCTGGGAGATTCAATGTAGCAGACTTTTTGTCGACAATCTGACGAAAGTTAGCAGATGGCTCTTGTTCGGTTCATTCGGTTGACGTACAAGACCCATCTTGCCATACGAGTCTCCTTCGTAGAAGCTGACGACAAGACATCTCTCGGGCAAATGGCGAGCTTGTTCAAACCGTTGCATCGCTTGGTCCGAGCTTTCCTTCAAGGCATCGAGAAGATCATTCCTTGGCTTGGACATGCCCGTTCTGACTATCTTGGCCACGATGTCACCGAGACTGGCATAATTACCGCCCTGATGTGGCGTAGCAAAGAAAACGAGAAGACGGGTCGCCTCCACGATAGATTTGTATGTACCATCTAATGTGGCTGCGACGAGTGCCTGTAGGGCATTAATATTAGAAATTGGTGATGCAAGCAAACACTCACCTCTTTGACGATCAATCCACCTAAGCTATGACATATAAACACAAGAGGCTTTTGCGGGTCGCACTGTATTGATCAGAATGGACTCTAACAAAATACCGGCTTGTCGCTCAGAGACATACCTTCCGCTTCAGTTTGAGCCATTGCAGCAAGTTGTTCGCGTGGCCGGCCAGTTTGATAGCCGTTGCACCAATGGCAGGGCTCGAGTTGTACTCGAAGAGCATCACCCGAGCGGGTCTTGCAAGGGCGCTCGGGAGGAAGTCTTTCAGCCAGAGCTTGTCACCCATCATCCATGTCTTCCGGGCGTGATCATCGCTGTTCTTGAAGTTGAGGCCGTGGACAGCAACAATACTAGTGGCACAATCTGTTAGCTTTGCACCGCTATGGGGAATGTGGAACATACTCTAGCTCTGCCACACGGGGAGGATTACTGGAGGCGCTGTCAAAGATGGCATGGAGGCCGGCCTGAGTCATCGTCGACGATCGGAGGGTGCTACAAGGTAGCCTGGTCAAAGGGAGCAAAAGCGGGGTAGATTGTGGATTACCGTGGGCACGCCTGTAGGAACGACGATCGAATCTCAGGCACAAGCAGCAGTGTTGTGGGGCAAAGGACTAGCAGAGAGGATAATTGAGGAATGACACGGGAGGAAATGTAAGAATTGGACGGCCCAGCATTAGCCCAGGATAAACACGGGTAGTTAAGGTGATTGAAAGGGAGAAGAAATAGGTCAAATGTTAAGATCCGTCAGATTGCGAGGTAGTTTTCAGCTGCGGTTTTCATGCCTCAGGTATAAGCCATTGCAAGCCAACAGGAATAAGTATTGGAAGAAATCCCAAGCGCTCAACAATGAGCGGGGAAAAAGTCAAAGCCCAGCCCCGCAAGGCACACTTCCTTCACTTGTGACTATGGATTATCCTTGTCGGGAGCGGGTCCGTCACCAATCCTACGGCTTGAGACCCCTGCAAGGGCTGTCGCCTACTTCCAAGGTTGATTCACCAGAATATCTAAAAATAATTCAGGCTGTCCTAGGGTAAGGTAAGTAAGGGTTTAGACAATACATCGTCTGTGTTCCTGCTGACTCTTCGTGCGTTGTTGTAGACTTGGTAGTGAGGAAAGAAGAAGAAAATACTGTAGATTTCTTGACTACAAATAATACAACACATGACTGGATAGAAGCCTTTTATGATTTTTTTATGAAGCATCTCCCTGCGAAATGCCATACTGGGCAAAAATCCAGTACAAGATCACGAGCCATTTTAGGTTCTCATCAAACAAATAGTTAAACTAGCACACGGCCCGCTCCTAGCGTCATTCTGCGATGATTATAGATCACAAGTAGCAGATTCTATCATCCTAGCCCAGGGATGGGGGCTAGAGCTAAAACGTACTACGTGAAGACGATGAAGTTACATTCCCCAGTTCTTCTCGAGACGATGTGATGCAATCTGGTTTAGGTGGAGATAGACGATGCGATTCATCAAAGGGCCCACAAACAATGCTACTGGACTTAAAGTAGTGGAGCACTTTCCGCGTCACAAAGGGCTTTTTGTGGGGTCATCCAGCAAGGACGGTTCTCTTGACTGCCCCTCCTCAAAAGAAAAGGTCGCTCTTTCGCACCCCGCGGGGGGATTTCCCTTTCCCATTCTCCTTTTTTTTTGTTTTTTTTTGCGGTGAGTAGGCTGTTGCAGTAATGTTGGGCAATACGGCACGATGAATAACGCCAACAGCGCGGTCGACGACAGCATTCTTGTAGCCGGCGAGGATCATGTCGTGAATCAGGGCATGCTGACAAGCAGCCAGATTTGGAGCCATGCTAATGTTGCCGATGGTGTTGGATGAAGTCGGTTTCTGGCCATGCTGACCAGCTGGCGAGACGTGGGACAGGGGGAGAGGCATGGCGTCGTCCTCTTTGTGACGCAGGCAGAAGCGGCCGCGTCACAAAGAGATTTTGGACCCATAATTCCTGAGATGTTCGACGGCCCATGTCTTTAGAAGATGAAGAATAACTTTCCCAACTTACGTCGTAAAAGAAGACAACACAAGCAGAGCCATTTTCAATCTATTTTATTATTGTTGTTGTACTGTATGGTTGAACAGCTGGACTGGGCATCTTGTTCATTTTATCGAGGCCATAAGGTCCTGAGGTCAGATTCTGGACATTCTCGAAACCGTACTGTAGCATCCATTTCTGGATGTTATAAGGAAGGTCAGCATTTGGAGGAAATCAACTATGGATTGATGACAATCTACCGTCAAACCGCATTACGCTTTTTTTTTTCTTTTTTTAGCATGCACGTAAGCTGTCAGCAAGGGGTACATGAATACCGTTTTAATAGTTATAAATTACTGTGTAAGCAAGACGCCCTCATGAAAAACGTCCGTGCGGTATAAATCAAAGAGAGTCAAAAATGGACAACCGATTTCGCTCTTTACTGTAAGAAACGGAGTTCTTAGGATGCCCCCGATGTCTGGGTGCCTATACCTAGTCATAAGACAGGGTGTCGAATAACTTCAGTTCGACGCTTAGAGTTATTTCGCGCTTACAATAACTTATTAACAAAGCTTCATCTCAGTCGCCGTATGATAATGGCTAATCCAAGGTCTGCAACGTGGCAGATTGTAGAGAATCTCATCCAATCAGGATGCGATTACAACAAGCCAATCACATTGACGTCATGGCCCCACTACATTCCAGCGCGTCTCAGCACTGAACGCGCTGTAAAAAATGACGTCACTCCAACGCGTCCGATCTCGCAGCCCATTATTTACATTCCGTCTCCACCACGATCTCATCGTCAACACCATCACGATGCATGCGTGCTCCCCAGCTCTTGCAGCCGCTGCCGGGAAAAGCGTTTGCCGGTCCCATCCGCCTGAGCGACGTGAGCGTCCGCTCATAGGTGTGCCAGCGATACCCCCGCTCTAGTTTTGGTTTTGGCTGTCACTAGACACGCTAGAGGCATAGTTCGACGAGGAGGCGGCGGTAAGTGCCGACATCGAGGTTTGCGCAGGGGGCCTTGTCATGACTGATGACTGCAGAACTAGGGAGTCAGTGGACCTGCCACCACTTCTCCTTGAACTTGAGTCGTGCCCATTGTCCGTTGCGTAAGCCATTTGTTGTAACGAGAGTGAAAAATAAAAGAAAGAAAGTGAGAAATGGAAAAGAAAAAGATTGTCGGTAGTTGGGCCTTCGCTGATCGATCTGCTGCAGGAATTATATTCGCGGTTCCGACGTTGTCGAGTCAAGCTTATCAAGCTAATGGGTCGGAATGGATGGGGGCATGTTGCTCTTCTATAATTTCTTCCCTGCCGTTTGGTACTGCACCCATCCTTCTTCTTGTCTCGTTCTCTCAGTGGTCATCCGAGTCTAGCCCTGTCTGGTTAGCTCAGAACCCTCAACGCGTCTCCACTAATAACGGATCAGGAGGATTCTCGCTAGCTCTAGTGCAGTTTAGAGTTCATCACATTTTATCACATTGGTTCAGTAGCCTATCCCTGGTTATGTAGATAGTACGGAGGCTAGGAGGGAAAGAAAACACCAAACTCGATATCTGCGAACTTTAGTGTGAGCGAGTTCGGTATTTTCTTTCCCTCCGTGAGGAGGTTAGGCTTAAAAGCTCTTACGTGCTAGGAGCGCCACTTAATTACTCCTAGAAGCCCTAATAATATTAGGCTACCTAATTTATATAGGGATTTACTATCTCCTAAGAGGTCATAAGGCTTCAATGCAGTCACGACGAGGGGTTGTAGCCATTTAAAATGCACAAAATAGAAGGTACTTTTACCGCCACCTAATCTATGTGGTGATAAAAGTACCAACAATTCCCATTGTTACAAATCGCTACATCACATACCTTACAGCCGCACCTAGTCTGTTTTGCCCTGCGCCTACTGCTTGCATTACCACTGATTTCACTGAAAGAGTGCCGTTTTAGCCCTTTTGAACTTATTTGCCCTTGTCGGAAGACAAGGCAGGCTAGGCACCTTGCCTTATTGCCTCGGTAGACATGGTTGATGTTCCTGTCTATGTTTTTGCCGTGTTTCTTGATCATTGATATCCTCTTCAGCCCCTAACTGATATCTGTTTCTTGCTTAACTTTCTTAATGTATTTATTGAATAAGGCGTTTAAAATGCACTTCCGCCAATCCTCCTGTGACTTATATCTCTCCCAATTTAGCTGGGGACTATGTAGTTAAAGGATGTAGCTGTTAGCAAGTGCAACATCAAGGGGGAAGGTTTATACAAGTGCCTGCCAAGCCCCCCGGCGTAGGAGGCGATCATAGCTTGTGTATGACTCAATTGGTCACCTCGGTCAGCGTGGTTCATTTCATCGTCATAAGCAGCAGCAGCAGTTGGGATTGGAATGAATTTAGTGGTCTCCTTACCAAATTCTAGCTGTATTGGCCGGGCTCGTAGGTGGTCTATCGACTACATCTTCCTCTTCTTATTGGTACGCTTATCGCCTTAGAAGAGGGTTATAACAAAGAGCATAAGGCTGTTATCCCTTCAAGCTAGTTGATTGACCTAGGTATGAGAGAAAGACACAGGTTAATAAGGAAAATACATATAAATTTATTTTGCAAACTCATCTGTGATCACGAAGCTTACGGAAAAGAGGTTATGCTGAGAAGAGGTTATCCATAAAAACGTGATATGTCTGCTTTGGCAGTGAAGCACAGAGGGAAACAACAATGGCCTGCGTATTGCCTAGTTGTATGAGAGCTGCTGCCTCTTTGCTAGCTGCCTCTCTTTCGCCTTTGCCCCCCTACCTAAGGCTTCATAATTTAAGCCTTTTAAGTGCCAAAGCCACCGAATAAAGAAACCTGCTTGGGCGATGACCTATATCTTGAAGCCAAGGAGGGTTGATTTCCCTTTGATAATAGTTGTTGGTGTTGATCTGCCTGTATAGCGGACTATATACTTATCTACAGCGAAATGAGAGCCTGGTTGCAAGAATGCAGCTAATACTCTCTGTATGTAGTCAGACTATTTATCAGCAGCTTAAAATATCTTCAGAAGGGGGGCATTTTTATCAATCTTATTGTGGTTAAAGGGAAGAAGATAGTGGTGGATTAACTGAAATCTCCAATATGGCATAAACTTAATAACTGAGTGCAAGGGGGATTGATCTCCTAGCTGGGGGGGCCTTCTAATGGCTTCTTAGCTTCCTTTTCCGGTGAATTCCTATAAATCAGTATGCCAAGCCATATATAAATCTATGCAGTAGAGATCCCTTCTCAAGCTAAAAGCATTAAGTGTTCATAAAGTGAATTATTTTAGCTATTAATTACGCCATTTTTAAGCAAGTAATAAATCTAGCTATTAGTATATTTAATTTACCTCTAAAGAAGAAATTTAGGCATAAAAATCTAAGAAAGATTAAGTGATATATTAAGTAAATAATTAATGTAATTATTGTGAAGTTGTACAATAAAAGGGCTGAAATTGAAGTTGTAGGCCTTATCAGTTAGAAAATCATTAGCCCCGGCAGGCTCCTAGGGTCCGTGCGGGAGCCCTTGTGTTGCTTGTAGAAGCTCTTGTCATTATAGGAATCGACCTCCTGCCTTTGGTTGAGATCTGAAGAGGTATTCATTGATTGAATCGCCATGAATTGTATAGTAATTTGGCTATAAAAAGTTGGATGCTAAAGCTTTTGGTACCCCGCTCGTGCTGCTGTAATGATGGGGATAGGTGGGGCGGGGTACGGATTGCAGCCTGTTGTGCTCTTAGGAGAGAGTCATTTAGACCTTTTCTATTAGTGCTTTTAATAAGTCTAATGTAGTAGTGGCACCCTTAGCTCAGCCCAATGTCGCACGACTTGACACCAAGGCACCCATTACCTACAAGCTTGATTGCCGCATAAACACATGTTTCATCAATGAGCGAATACAATCACGTGCCAAAAGTCTGACAACACCAAGCGCGTCTACCCCACTTCAGTCCAGTATCACCAAATAACTCAATTACTTTAATAATAAGAATTAAATACTTAATGGCTTCTAAATAATGCAATTTTAATATTAAAATAAGCAGAAATTACTAAAGAAACTATAAATTTACTTTTAAGTAAAGAGTAGCTATAATGGCAGAGATATATATTAATAAATTAATAAGATAGATTATAACCTCCTATTTAATGGATCTTAAGATAGTCTTCTAGATAGTTAAATACTAAAAAGAACACTATAATAATGTCTTTAGACTACATTTTAGGCATCTCTAGAAGCTTAATGCTTAGCAGATTATATCTATTTAATTATTTATTAAAAGAAATCACTTAATTATATAGAATAAAGCTTTCTGAGGATTTCCGCAATAATGAGAACGCTACATCCCCAGAAACGACAGTCGAGTCATGATATTGCTGGATTCCACGAGCCGGGATAGAAAGGGGGCGCCCTTAGGCACCATTGCTGAACACGGCGCTTAAGGGAGGGCGGCAGCTTTAGTTTGGGTAGGTGCTTACCCCGCTCTCGGTTGTTGGTAGATGTTGAGAATGCAAGAGCGCAATCTGATCCCAAGTTGCTGGACCTCGACTATTATCGCACTTGGTCGTATTGGTCAAATTGATTCATATGTTGCGTAATCGCCCATAAGAAGATGAAGATATTAAACATCTCTACTATCTGCCGCAGATGTAATTTAGGGTACTAAGGGGGAAAAACCGCCACAGAATAGTGCATGACTCGTCAGCATTTGCTAGAACTTTTAGTACGCTGCATCGCATTTCTCACGCGCCTTAATTGATCGGTTTAAAGACGTGAGAAAACTTTCTTAGTTACCCGCCATACGACCAATGAGAAGGGGATTTACTGACATTAACAGCCAACCTTGCGAAAAGCATATTAGCGGTCGGTTTGATAAACGTCATCATGCCAACGAGGCTTGAATTAGTATACTGTAAAAAGTCATGAAATCAGGTAGTGCTTGTGGGTCCGGCATTTATAGTGTAGTTTCAGTCAGCCTATTAGTACCTATATTAAATTCAAGTCTTCTATTGCCACAATTCCATAGCCAAGGGTTCATCCATCACCACTCCAGTAATTGTACGACCTTCCTTGGCGTCAAATCATGCTGACTTTTGGCCAAGCGAGTGAGAGCAGCCCATCAGTGGCATTCTTTTTCTCTGGCTGTATAGCAATCACCCTCTACAATGCCTTGGAAATCATTATTTTAATTTTTGTCACCTTCAAGAGATTCTCCGGGTGGTATTTCTGGAGTCTTTTAGTCGCAAGCCTTGGCATAATCGTCGCCACCATTGGCTTCTCGACCTACTTCTTTGAAATAACCCCACACACATACCTTCAAAGCGCCGTTACAAT
>NJCR01001946.1:0-25434 GCA_002234235.1 Fusarium hostae | reverse complement strand
AATCATAAGGTTAGCAAATACACTTCTAGTTTAACACAATGGCCGGGCGGTTTGCAATAGAAAAGGGAGACAGGTTCGAGCAAGTGTGCAGACCAGCAGATGGCATGTTACGTGGCGAGGTCTATTACTACTTGATTGGGGACAACCCGCCGACTTGTAGGTCACCTTCTTTCCTCAATTTACTATGATGCACTAACATACTGGCTCGCTAGATAAATTCACAGTGGTCCAATCCTTCGATCACTGGCGATTCCTCACGGCAACCTTCCGGTTCTCTGGAAACAGGCTACTATCCCTAAAACCCCTGGCGTCCCTGGTATTTGTAACAACCCAGAAATTGTTACTTCTAGAGATGGGGCATGCCGCATTGCTGAATAAACACCCACAGAGGTCGCTCAACTGGTACCTGTTGCAGATGGACATTGTTTGAGCCAGAATCAGATAAAGAGGCATAGATAACAATCCTAAACGACATATTCATCAAAGATTCTATACTGGCTTCAGACGCATCAGGTACACTTCTGACGGACGGTCGATTATCCAGGCAATATGATACTGCTTACAAGAGACCTGCATTTTCTCTTTCACTAGCGGCGATTTACTATAATACTCGCCCTCGAGGTGGTCAATCTTCAGGTTTATCTGGCAGATTATTCTCTGACATTTGTCTATTCCAAGTCGACCGCTCCTCGTCCGCAGCACCATCACTGCATCGCTGTTGCTTTTGAGGGCTATTGCTATGACTTTGGGTATAGGGTTGGAAAGAGTGTTGCTCTTTGCCGAACTTCTTTCTCGAACAGTTCGTGAACGCTTATCTCTCTAGTGACAAGATCGAAAAGTCGAACGGTGTATCGCGATATGACCTCGAGGAATGGAAAGTTGCTTTTGTGAAAGATGGAGCACGCAAAGCGAGCAAAGAGCAATTCTTTGGAAACCCCGGTAAGAGGTTTTAGTAGCCGACTGTGATATAAGTCGATGAGCTCGGTGGATTTCTGAAGAGTAAGAACGTGAATGGTGCAGATTAGACGCTGGTCGTCTGGGTTTTCTCTGAACGCTTAGGGGCTAGATGTACTGCAGAAGACGCCTTCAACCGATCCCGACATTGTGTATTATGCTGCTGTTGTTAAATGCCTAGATGAGATGGGCAAGCGGACTTATATAAGGATTAAACTCGCATCGGCTCCAAGACGCTTGCAATCGCATTTTGGTATATGAGAGGGTGAGGTTATTGCATTTTGGAGATTATCGCGGAGCAGCTTGACCCAGGCTATGCTTAATGGATAATTTGGCCACGGGATCAGTTGGAACTGGGTTTCCCTAATGATTTATCTAGCCTGTACTGATGTACGTTTAATTTTGGCGTTTATCCCACTTGCCATGGCCAAGTTTTCAGCCTAGTCATTTTCCTTCTACATGTGTTCAAGGCGGGAGTCTAGGTAGCTCTTTACTTTAAGCATCATACCCTATAAAACGTAAAACGGAAGTGGCCAGCAATACGATAAATAGAGGAGAATACGGCCAAAGTTGGTCAAGGCTAGCTCTGTTTGCTCGGCCACAGCACACCCTTCCAACGTACGTCCACGGATTTATCCCTATACTGACTGGTACTGGACTTAATGTGATTAGAGTGGAACCATCTTCCAGAAGCCGTTGCCAATAATCAGCCAGGTCCGGATAATATTCAAGACTACCAAGGCGATAACAACGCCACCAATCCCCCAATCTAGTCGAAATTAAATCTCCATAAAGAGGTTAGATGGCTTCGTAGCAATTGCTCTTGTCGCATGCTTGTACATCAGTGCAGAACCTGCACTTGTAGGTTTAACGTCAGTTAACGGTCGACCATTTAGATCACAGTCGACTGTGTGGCCATACTTTATAATGACCCAATCAATGTCAGCCAGTCCGATGAGGGAGCTTCTGTGGCCCATCTCGGGATCGCTGGGTACCTGCTGGCAGAACGAACACTTCTAAAATCCCTACCCACTCAGCACTTTTAACAATGTGGGAAAATAGGGAGGATGTAAGACCCCTTCAATTGGTGGCGATAAAAGTCAAGGTTTGACACGAAATGATCAATTAATACAGAAGAAAACCACCAGCCAGAGAATGATGCCCATGATGATGGAGATAATAATTGTTAACCGTTTCCACATATACAAGAGGAATCTGACAAGGTTCAGACTGGCTAAGTCGGTGCTACATATCCCCAAACGTATCGTACGCTCTGTTCCAAAATATATAGCTAGCTTTTGCTAATCCTGCATTTGAGACTAGTAACTGCAGCAGGGATAGTAATCGCAGGGAGCTTTGCTGGGGTCCCTCCACCACTTATTAATGTTCTGCCAGGCCGTCTCGATATCGCAGACCGGGATGGGGATGGCGCCGGGATGGTTGAGGCCAACTGAGAACGGAACCTGCGACGACGCCAATTTGTCGCCATTCTTGGCGTATGGATCAAGCTTTGTCGGATGGTAGTTCTGGTTACCCTGTCTCTGCCAGTTGAAGAAAGGTGACAGAATCATGTTTTCGAGGGTAACGCCATAGTTGTTCTCCTTTCTGATCTCATCGAGACCCTTGGGGGCCTTGAATCGACGGTCACAGCGATTCTGCGTGCAGACGTCTACTTGGGCTATCCACAGTGTCCACTTCTCGCCCGTCTCACTCGTATAAAAGTGCTGCGTAGCCTCACCGTCGTCATTGGTCATGAGAGCAGCGTTGCCACGTCGAGGCTGGGGGTACGTCACATGTCCCTCCTTGACGAGAATCACAATGGCATTTCCGTTGACGCCGGTGGTCCAGGCCTTGTTGATGAGCATGGCGTTCATTATGGGTTCGATGGACTTGTGGAAGTCAAAGATGGAAACCTTGGGAGCGTCGAGCCAAGTTCCGTCGGCAATCATGGGGTAAAGGCGTCTTGTTGACAGGTAGCTTCCGTCAAAGATCTGCTTGAGGAACTTGTCAAGCGTCTGGCGAACTTGCTTGGCAAACTCATCGCCTGCTTTGCTGACATCCGTGAGGATCTTAAGTGCATTCATAGCCCTGTTAATCTGTGAGTATGGGATCTTGCTACAAGGGGGATTTCGTGCCATACTCTTCCGTCTGTGCCTCGGAAATAGTGTTGTAGAGGGATGAGAAGGTCTCGACGGTGCCGGAGAGCTGTTCCACCCTTGAACCAACTTCTCCAAATGCCTTGAATACATTTGGATCTGTGATCATCTTATTACCGTTAGCACGTTTCAACAAGATTTGGCCCTCTCACTTACCTTGCTCCAGAACGAGCCACCCGCAAACTGCATGCTGACACCGAAGTACTCCATAAACTCCTGTAGGAACTTGAGACCCTCGTCCAGCTTGGGGTCGCCAAAAGTGTCGGCAATCTGCTTGAGTGGTTAGTTAGAAAGTCAAGTAGTGATGTAATTTACTGACTGAGGCTGAGTTTGCTGCGGCACTGGCGGAAACACCATCTATCGAAAGGTACATGTTGGTGATGAAGTTGTGCAAGTTGGAGAACGAGGCAAAGACCAGATCCATGCCAGGGTATTGCGTCGTGCCGCACTTGAAGGGGTTTGTGCTGGATGTTCATCGTCATCAGTTGCTATAACAAGACAGTAATTCACAACTACATACCATGCGTTGGTTCCAATAATGTCGCAGTCGTAGTTGTCAGCTGCCCTATTCGCCCCATTCGAGTCACGGCCGCCGTAGAAGTAGGCAATGGAACGAATGTACTGATCCTGGAAAGGCGTTCCATAGAACATTGTGTTACCACCAATGGCCACCTCGTTCTGGTAATAGAACCATTCTGCCGTGTAGTTGAAGAACTCTCCAGCACCGACAGAATCCCACCGTTCCTTGACAGTGTTGGTCAGAGTATCAGCTTTGTAGCAGTTGAGATTGGGGCAATTCCAGGTGCCTGAACTAAGTGTTAGTCCGCATCTAGTTACAGGGGGGCAGGAAACGCACTCTTTTCATCAGAAGAATCGCACGTCCGAAGCTGCTCCTTGAACAGACCACCATAGGGATTAGTCTTGGAACAAGCACCTGGCGGGCAGTAGTCGCGGGAGCAAGCGAAGTTGCAGAGTCCAGTATATTCGCCCAGAAGACCCTTAACCGGGTATCCTCCGGCAGAAGTCGCAGGCGGAGGTGTAATGGCCGGGCCGCGTCCTGTGCACTTGCATTGAGGCTGGGGACAATAGCCACGTCCGCAAGAGAAGCTGCAGAGTCCCTCAAAGTTGCCTGTTCCAGTTCCTGAGGTGCAGGCATCGTCCGAGTCTTCAGGGTCCGCTGCCTCGGGAGGAATGACACACTTGTCCTTGGCCGCAGCGGCCGTCGTGCAAAACTTGGGTGGGCAGTAGCCGTAGTTGCAAGCATACGAGCAAAGACCCTTGTATGTGCAATCGGATCCCGCGAGGGGATAACCATCTACATTCTTAGGATCCGGCGTTTCCAGAGCCTCGCCTAGCTTGGTACAAGTACACGGCCCTGGGCTGTTGAGCGTGTCTGGTTAGTTATTCTCATATGCTTTGGTTGTCTGTGCTCTTACTTACGGACAATAGCCAAAGGAACAAGTAAACTCGCAAAGCTCCTTGAACCCGTCTCGTCCAGTGCCCTTCATACACTGCTGCTTTGACAATGACAGTGCCGGTGCTGCAGATACGGATCTCGTAGTCGTGGTACTTCCCACCCATGGGTTCCAATTGGTGATGTCTTTTTCACAGGTCTTTGTAAGATCAGCACCATTGAGTGTAGCAACAACGGCACCTGAATCGTCAACGAGCTCGATGAGAACCTTGCCAACACGACCTTGGTAGGCAAAGCTGCCGTGAAAAATGCCCACATAACCGTAAGGAGCATCGTCCCAGTTAACCACGCGCCTCTGGCCGTCGATCGTGACTCGTGGGGTGAGTAAAGATGTCAGCAACGCCGAGAAAAAGATCTTGTCCTGCGACAGTTCTCCAGGCGGCATCTCAGGCTGCAGCTGAGCTGCCGTGTTTCCCGTCGTCCCACCGGTTCCGCATGCCGATGCCGGAGTGAGTCGGTACCAAGCTACAAGAACCTCTTGGTTGATGGTGGCGATTCCGTTTTTGAAGGTGTCGATTGCGTACGGTAGCAACTTTCTCCAACCATCATGAGGCATACCCTTGACATAGTTGTAAGGAGCTTCACCAATGTCAAAGGCGACGTAGGCTTTGTCGTTCAGAGGACCAATGTAATGAGATTCTCCGTAGTCGTTCCACGAGATGATCTGAAGATACTCTGGTTGTCCTGGCCACTGGTCTTGTGAGACAAGGGTAAAGGCCAGATTCCAGCGGTCATGCCACAGAGAATCTCCGCGCCAGAGCCAGTTTTTGTTGTAGCCAGGCAGATTGGTGTAGAACCAAGGTGAAATTGGCCTGGTTATGCAAGAGTTAGCGAAGCCCAGACTTTCATCTGGATTACTTACATCATGTACGATGACCCGTTCAAGAAAATGAGGTAGGATGCATCAACCTCCATGTCAATCTTATTCGGACCCTCGGGCCAGGCCGCCCAGCTAAAGAGGCCGTCAGTCTCGCCTGTTCTGACGGCTCTCTTCGCTCCCACAGAAGACCAGCTGGGCATGAAGAAGCAGTTGGTCTTGTCCTTTATTGCACTCCAGTCACTAGCTCTCTTGAAGCCCTCAAATGTGGACACCAATGGCTGAGAACCGCGCTTGAAGTGAGCAGAATGCGAGCTGTACTTGTTGATGAGGCCAATGACCTGGTCCAGTGGCCAGTCTCCATTGCCGGCATAGTCGAAAGAAAATAGCAGTTTGAAGCCCAGGCTGCCGGCTGCGTCGAAGGCCATAGGGATAGAGCCATCGTTGGTGGGGTCATCGTACGCAATGTTCAATACAAAGCCATCGATGTGAGCTTCTTGGGCCTTTGTGATGTCATTGACAAAGTCAGCATTGGTGTACTGTTCCGTATTGCCAATCATGAAGTGTGCAAAAACTGCCCTGGCTTGGGCGTGGGCGGCGAGAGATATCGCCAAGAGTAAAGAAAGCAGCCTCATATTGATGGCTGGGCCTGAAAAAGAGTGAAAAGAGTGAAAAGGAGTGACCTGGCTTTACAATAGTCCTGCAAAACGGTGAGTTCCGTATGCTTATATTTAACCTTTGTCAACTAGATCTTCGATATCATCCGACGCCAGGCACCGTTATCCCCTGCTCTCGTCATTCTGCTTATTACAACTCGTTTTGGTCACTCTGATACACCTGCTAAGGAAGGTTGCACTTGCCCTAAATTAAGGATAAGTCAGCAGTCCGGACCTTCTGTTCATTGACGATGCCACTATACTATAACAGGCCCTCTATCCGTCCTCGCTTGCCGCACATGTGCAGGTCACCCCCTGAATGATTGTTAGCATAATACCTAGTTATAGGGGTTATAGTAAGATTTTCTAATTTTCTTTATGATTTAAGCTTTTTTATTTAAAGAAAATAACTAAATAATAGTTTTTAAAATTCTATTTTTTATTTTATATATTTTAAAGCTTTATTATATAAAATTATAGGAAAAATAGAAATACCCTTAAAACTTAAGATGGGGCTGTTAAGAGCTAACAATCATTCAGGGGGTATACTGTACACACGCCGGGAACAGCAGGGAAACTGTGGAAAGGCAAGATAAGACTGCTTACTATGGGTCTACAGAGGCAGGCGCCAAAAGTCCTCGCCTAGAGATCTGCTGACATAAGCAGTAATCCTTATCAGTAACTTAAAAGGTATAGAGATCTCTAGCGAGATTAGGGAGAGCTCCCTATAAGCTCCTTATAACTATAAAGACTATAGAGATAATTAACCTTTAATATCTTAACTAAATCTTCTATAATTATAGAATAATTAGTAATTAAATAATAATAAGAAGTACTCTTTATATCTTAATAAAAGTAGGTTATTAGCCAGGATCTTCTTGGGCGAGGACTTTTGGCGGCTACCTCCATATGGGTCCGGATAATAGCAACCCTGGTCGTGGTAGCATCAGGATTTCTGCGGGCGTTCTTTATCTATCTCACAGCCGTGAATTACCCAATATTAATTTGTAGTTATAGGCTCCATTTAGCCGTGCCTCTTGGACATCTGACAATCAAGTGGCGAAACGGATGCACCCGAGCCGGTATGTCAGCTCTAATCTCGGTTCCAAGTACAATGTGGGTCGAATTGTACATGTGATACATCTGGACCCCATCTCTTTGGGTCTAGGTTGGAGGTTGACGAGGGCGTGAGCAGATATGTCCCTTTGGGAACCTTGAGCCCATCCTTTAACGTGTAGTCACCCGTTGCGATACGGTCCATTGTACCTATTAGTCGTATCATAGCCTAACTCATCAAGACGTCGGGTAGGCCGTGCAACAATCCACGTAACTGTTCTGCATAGGATATCACCTTGCTGACTCTTTCATGAAGGAACCTTGCTTTATAAGCTTTGTTTACCCTCGTTTAGTCCACTTTCCTCATCTCTTGCCGCAATTCGTCGGCAATTTCGGGATGCTGGAAAAGATCATAGATGGCGTTCAAGAAAATTCCGCTGCTCGTGTACAGCTGCGAGAAGAATGTCTAGCAACCGGAGAGTCAGTATCTCGAGTTCGAGCTTTTCTGGAGGGGCAATATCCAGAACAGACTGTACTGTCAGAGTTAGCAAGGTAGATCCTTCGAAGGGGCAGAGACGAACCAATGTCTGCAGGCTTGCTCTGCTGGACTCGGACTGTTTATCAGATGCTTGAACCACCTGCATATTGATAATTCCCGTATAATGTCCAAGTTGTGAGCTAGATGTGTTATTTGNNAATCACCACACAGAACTTAGATAATTCCCGTCTGCAGAAGCGGATACAAGTAAGTATTGCGAAGAAAAGGTGTTACAAAATTGCAAATGGGAGTGTCATTGGGGCAAACTGGTCAGTTATAACACCTTTTCATGCTCTCTGGGTTCTACCTGCTCAGGCTTAATTTTTATCGCGCAGCCACACTTCATGATAGGTTTACGAAAGAAGGCACGCTTATACCCCAGATTGAAAAAATGCACCAGTACCCGTATTGCTTAGGGGTTTTGACAAAGGCACTTGTGGACAACTGGTCACAATTCCCATTCTACCTGTACCCTTGCAAGCCTAACTTGATCTGATTATTCTACAAGCTCTATGGCATCAACGCCTTACAGTGCTACAACACAAACGAAGGCACAGACTGTATTCCTGGCATTAAATATCACTTCCCAATAGGATATATCGAGCGATTTACCGACGTTGATGTAACCCGTGTCCCCATTAAGAGTTAGATCCGAGGATTTGTGATCCCGGGCCTTATCGACATTGTTAATAAACTTTCTTGTTCAGCATTGACAGCTAATCTGATACCTGATACCTTTTCATGAGCCTATGCAGTCGCCAAGAAAGACGTTCTTACTCTTGATAGTAAGGGATATTTGTATGATATAAAGCGCTTCCAAGGCGCTGACAAGATGGACTCATCACTATATCTAGTTTAATTGCGCTTGGCCCAATATGCTAGACAATTAATATATCCATACTTTTAACTAAATATAGGCAAGGAGTGTATCCTCCCACTTTGATTGCTATGTTAAAATCACTCTGGCGCCAAGACTTTCCATAGCTTCTCTCCATCCGAAAAATTGATCATGGTGCATCCTTCGAAGTCTCCAACACTCTTCCATGACAATAAGACCTTTCCATGTTATGCCTGGGGGCTGCGCTTCTTGCAGCGCCTTTTCAAGGATCCGACGAAACCGGTGATGCTGTGACTCGCTCATGGCCATGCATCCGGTGATAGTATATGGCCAGGCTGTCCGCATCACGAGACGTGTAGGGAGAACCTCAAGCTTCTCGAGGCAAATATTGACAAAAGTTTGATCGATGCCACTTTGCCCGGACACAATTGGAGCAATTGCGACTTGCAGCAAAACTTTGGCACCATAAGCCCAGATGAGACTAATCATTGCAGCGTCGAGATCTAGACCCGAAGTTACATTTGAGAGGCCCTCAATATCTCCCTGAAGAGCCTGGAAGACAGAATCGAGTTGTTGTTCAAGTTCGCCGTGTTGTCGCTGTAGTTCCAGCCCGGTAAAATCCTGATGTATTTCGCCTTGGTGTATCAGCTGTAATTGTTCAAGTCTTGCAATTCTGGAGACGATGGCAAAGATTTGGCTCTGGCAGCCCATGAAATCCTGCGACCTGATTGTACCTGAATCTAGAAGAGGCAGGTAGTCGAAGGCGCAAGGAGAGTATGACATGGCACCGAAAGTAGATGTCGCCAGAACATCGATCCAAATAAAGTTGAAGATACAAAGTTGCAGCGACCGTCGTCGTACATCATTTGCGGGCAAGATCGATAATACGTCTGCTATTACTGATGTTGAATTGCGATTCTCAAGTGGAACAACAGTCTCAATATGATTCAAGACCTTCCTTGCGGCCCGGTGATGGACTTCCCACTGACCCTGAAGCATACTGAAGATCTCGAGCGTCTCCAAATGAGCGATGGTATCGAGAAGGTGGACCCCAGCCCAGACGAAATCTTCCACTGGCAACGGCTTCATAAGGGCAAAACGGTCGACCTCTTCCCGAAGTATGGAAATACACCGATTCTGTAGCCTGCTCACCTTTGGCGAGAGTCCAATCTCATTCACACTAGGCCGCTGGGTCAACGAGTGCTCGAAGCAGGCGCTGACACCCAGAGCTGAGCTAAACAAGTCGTCTCTGCTGATGAGCCGGTTGAGCATCCAGTTGCGTTCGGTGTTGCTATTCAGCTTGTAGAATGTATGCGTGATTGGATGGATGACATCGAGGAACAGCATGAGCAGTCTTGTTTCTTCTCGTGAGGAATCTTGGGGTCCGGGCCGTAGACTTTGCATCCTGCTGTCCCACCATATGGTGTCGGGGTGCCGCTGCCAAATATTGACACCATTTGTCAACTGAATAATGGATGGTGTTAGAAAGATGTCACAATGGAATGAATCCAATGAAGTGTCATTAGCTCTCGGGGAGTGGCATGGCCTTTGTTGATGGTTGTTACTCCCTGAGCCGAGAGGCAAGAATCCAATCGCGGCAGAAGTAGTGTCCCGGGACTCAAGTTTCCTCGAAACCTTATAGCGGA
Organism: Fusarium hostae; assembly: GCA_002234235.1. NCBI lineage: Eukaryota > Fungi > Ascomycota > Sordariomycetes > Hypocreales > Nectriaceae > Fusarium > Fusarium hostae. The sequence continues at coordinate 15,299 of NJCR01001946.1, read as the reverse complement.
GCTCCGCGACAGTCCGTAGAGCTCTTGCTTCATTGGACTCCAGGACATCTTTCCATGAGGCTCTGCTGGTGATCCAAGGCGGTGGCGGCACGTCGAACCCGTAACATGCAAGGTCTCTAGACCGACAAGTACTGCATCTTGGTAGCTGCTCATCACACTTTTTCTTGCGTATTCGGCAGGTGAGACATCCCTTGCGACTACGCGTCCCGTCTGAGACTGTTTGCTGCTGGTCCCTCTGCGCCATGATGCCTGATTGCCGACAAGAGGTTGTAGAGTAGAAAGCTCGAGATGCCTACTGCTATTAGGTAGGTATGCCTGTCTACCCATGCTACCCATTTTAGGTCAGCAGGACGTCGTTATGGCCTCCGTCCTGTTGGGAGCTGAGATTCTAGCAAGCATTAACCAGTGTTGCAGCTGTGCCGGGGTCCGGTTGGTAGAATCCAATAGAAATCGCGCCCTCCAGACAGACTACTAGGCCGTGATAAGCGTTGTGGCTGACAACAATCAGCCATGCCATTGGTTGCTTTTCCTTGTTCTACAGACGTGGATGTCAGCTGCGATTCGGCTAAATCGACCGCGCTTAAGCTAAACCTTTTTAAGGCCTCATGCTTACAACACATGAAGAAATACCCATGATTCTCCTGTTAATACGTAGTTGATCTAGGTGCATCAACTTAGCTATATAAGTATGTGCTTGTTCCAGTGTTCAATAGACTGACCACTGGTCATTCTTGAATCGTCTTCAGAGTGCGGTTTTCACACGTCACTCAAAGATAGAGACATCATGTCGTGCCCTCAGTGCTTTTCTGGACATATTAACCCAGGCACTCCCACTGGTCTTTGGGATATCGTTCATGGCCTACGAGCCTACATTGCAGAACCGCCCGCGGGCAAGAGTCCGACGGCTATTATTGTCATAATCCCTGACGCGTTCGGGGTTGACTTTGTTAACAATCAGATTCTAGCGGATCATTATGCTTCAGCTGCAGACTTTCTGGTCTACCTGCCCGATTTCATGGATGGTAAGCCAGCCATTTGCTTCGATACCGCCAAAGCAAGACAACTAACGCCAATCATCGTAGGCAATGCTGCTCCAGTCAGGACAATGATCAACATGGCACACCTTTGGGATGAGACCAGATCTTGGATGTCCAGACTGTTAGCTTCCCCTAAGGTCGAGAGTTTGCATCACTGGACTGATCGATAACTAGGTACTATCTCGCTGCTACAATGCTGGACTTTGTGCCATTTCTCTATCGAAACCGCTTCAGTATTTGTTGGCCAAGGGTGACTGGGTTCTTGAAAGAAATCCAGCAGCATAAGGATGCCACCCTTCCTGTCGGAATTGCAGGTTTCTGCTGGGGTGGACTGCACACTGTCAGACTCACCCACGACACGGCGGAAACAAGAACTGTTGGTGGTCAGGCACTCGCAGATGCGTTTTTCACTGCCCATCCAAGTAACCTCGATGTCATCCAGGATATAGGCAATGTCACACGTAATCTCTCCATTGCGATTGGGGACGATGATGGCGTAATGGGAATGAAACAGGTGCGGCAAGCCGAATCAATCTTGGCAAGCAAGGACGTCGATACAAGCGTGGTCATTTACCCTGGAGCAAAGCACGGGTTCTCAATTCGTGCAAGCAGGGCAAAGCCAGATTCAAAGGAGACGCGACAAGCAGAGGAAGCTGAGGAACAGGCTATTGCCTGGTTTAAGCGGCAATTGAATATTGCCTCACAGAATGCAGTTAGTCCAGCATAGAAGGGTTTTAAGAGGATATTCCTTACAGCAAGAGCAAATATTGCCAAGAGTACTCACAGAGACAGCCTTATGCTTTCTTGGCCTCCTGAATCAAGGGCTCCGGGAGATGCTATATTGCAGTATAAGAATACTGATTTCTCCAATTTTGGCTACCAGGAAGAGCTGTAGCTTAGACCAACTTGATAGTAAAGTCGTCTCTAATACAAGCGCCAACACAGCCAACCACTGCGGACGCGGCCCTACCGCCGAGAGCAACGAACGGGAACGGTCCACTTTTTGCCGCCCGACCAGATAAGCACGTTATCCCTCTTCCACGCTTCCGGCGCGCCTACTATAATAATCTTATTGACATACACATCTTCCATAGCCTGGAGCCATACGCCAGCCTTGATTGATGCAGGGTTAGCATGGGATGCTGCTCTCGGGGAACATCAGGGGACGGACTTTCCAGGGGAGATAACCCCTGCCGTCTCAGCAAGGTCAAGGCGGCAGGTTGGCTTCCTTCCTTGAACATTGCTTCAGATTCGAGAGGCGTTTTGTTCTTGGATGAAGATCTCCCCTTCGGAAGGGTGTCGATGTTGAGGTGATTGTATACGTTGGAGTACCTGAACCTACTAAGCCGGACAACCATAATCCACGACCGGCCGGGCTTTCAATCCATGTACAGGACTTTTTCCTGGGATATGCTGAAGAGGAGACCACAAATCCTCCTCCGACGAGCCTCCTCAGGCTTGGCCACTCAGATACAGCAGCTATGATTTTATCCCAGCGTTAGCCCGAGATGCCTGAGATAGCGGGTCGTATGGCCGTCCTGATCCTGATGTATCGATTGCTCGAGGTAAGCTTCTGCTTTTCTCTCATTACCTTCAGCTATATAGCCTGTGAATACAGGACCCTGTAATGCGGGGAATCAGTTACTTATGTCCTTGGTTATTCCAGTGTAAATAAGAGAAACTACACCGAATGCAATGCTTGCGAGCCAGATGTATCGGAAAGAGGCGGCTTGGCCTTCCCTGAATGCCAGCACTGCCCGACCAATCATGTTTGGAGACATCCCTGGCACCTAAGCGATAGGAGGAAAGCAAAGCATTATAAGAGGAGGATGTCGGTAAAGAAATGGTGATAGTTAAGAATGGAGGATAAAGGTTCAAGGTCAGAGCGCAAGCCACCCAAGGTCCTTCCAGGTAGGATCACGTATTTGCATTCTTTATGTAAGTACCAATAAGATAGATAATTAGGGTAGCTAGCTACTAATTGGGTCCACACGGCCTGATGAGTCTTATGAGTTTCGATGGAATAAAGGCTCTAGGCAATAACAGCCAGTCTGTCAAAATCAGGTGCCCAGCCACCATTGACGCCCGAAATGGTAATATTGTTTGGCCCATTGGTTCTGAAGCCGGAAAGCTCTACGGCATAGCCTTTGTAGACATCCTTGTCCCAGTTATAGCCTGACAGGGGAAAGCTCACAGTCTGCGCACTACCGCCGTTAACCTTGATGGAAGCCAGGCGCTCGTTGGTAGTACCACCGAGATATCCAACATCGCCGTTGATATAATCGAATAGAACGTTTTGGGTCGCCTTGGACGTGCGAACATTCGAGAGGACAACTTGACCGTTGGAGCTGCCCCCGAGGTCGCCGACCTTGGTCGACGAGGTGCAGCCAGAGCAGGAAGCAGTCTTGGCCCCTGAGGACAAGGAACCGGTGGAAATAGATGTGTAACTGTAACTGGCCGTGCTACTGACTCTCTGGATGTTTGAGAGACGCAGTGCGACAGAGCCATGGCCATTCACTTGCTTAGAAAATGAAGAAGCTCCACTAGAGGTCTGGCCCGTCCACAAATCCTTGACGTCGGCTGACTGGACCCCGAGAGCAGAAAGCTGGAGGCTGAGTGTTCGAGCCTTATTGCTCAGATCGACGTATAGAACTGCAACGTCTCCGTTGGCAAGTGGTCCCGCCCACAAGTCTCGATCACCAGTCCATCGCTGCACCAAGCTGATAGGCTGAACAGCTGCATCCTGGTTTATGGAGATCAAGTCATTGTTCTGAAGAACAGCCACAGTCTGTTCTGACAGCGCCGTGATGTTTGTGGAGATCATGAGAGCAGACTTGAGCATGGCCCACAAGGCGAAATGGGTGGCCTGCTCATCGAATGTCATACCAGCGTTACCAACCTCGAGAAGGTCAGCATCGCCAATGTGGCCGGGCCCTATGAGGTTCCTGTGTGTGATATGGATGGCTTGATTGGAGATGCGATATACATTGCTCCAGCCTTGGGCGATGTCGTCTGAGAGGCGGAAGGAGGTGGATATGTTCTGAGTCCATTCTGCGGGACCTTCGAGGCCGCTGGCTGTAGAGTATGGAACACCCCATTGGCAAATGAGCATTCCAGGGATACCAACCTTCTGCAATTCGTCCCACATTTTTCCGAAACGAGTGACAAAGTCAGTTCGTGCATCCTTGGGGGCGTTGCTGTTGGCTCCATCAGCGTAGCAGTTGTCATCTAGATCATGGTCAGCAGGATGCTAGTATTTCCGCATATGATGTACTGACATTTCAAATACTCCGTGTTCAACGATTTAAAAAACGCGGCGTCGACAGCTTCGTGGTCCAAGGATCCCAGCACAGGGGATGGATATTGAGGATCACACATGCGCGCACCAGCGTCGGAATACATAGTCCACTTCATGCCTTTGGACCTCGCCAAGTAGCTCAGGGGCTTGAGCCCGTCCGGGAAGGCATTGGGATCAACTTTCAGTGCTCCCGTGTTTGGGTCTCGCTTGGTATCGCGAGAGGCCCAGCCGCAATCAACTTGAAAGAACTTGTAGCCAGCGTCGACGAAACCACGGCTGGAAAGAGCTTCAATAGCGTCGGCAATACTCTTGTTGTTGGGACTGCATGAAAACTGATTGTATGAGTTCCAGCCCATGACAGGAGTGGACTGGAAAGATTGACCAAAGGCCAGAGGGGCTGTGGCGGCTACCGCCAGGATTGAAGGAAGGCACTTCATTGAGAAGATAAAGAAGATAGGTTGTCAAAGGAGTAAAAGAAGTATATCTAGAGGAGGTCTGAGGCAAGGTTGATTTTATGGGGTTTCAAGGGTGGCGAAGCCTGAGATTTATATGCTTCGAATCTGCTATATCCAGAAGGATACGTCAGTAAGTACTGTGCATTGTTACAGGAGACTGAGGCCATTTGTACATGACTACCACTAAACTGTCTAAGGATAGTGCTTCTAGTTACTGTACTGCAATCGGGCCGTTTGTATTTAATTCGTGGTGTGCGAAAGATTGGTCGATGCATTATGCCGGGATAGCTATAAACTTGATTGAAGATCCCCCGTGGGGAAATAATTCACGGGCCGCAAAAGCTCACTCCGCGATGATCTGCGCCAAGCCCTCGTGGCATAGAAAAGCCGATATGTGCGGCTAACTCAATACAGATGCCGCATATTTTGACCTGGGGGTTTATTAGTGCGGTTCCCCTCAGGAAACGCGGATGGTAGCCCTGTTAATTTGAACTTTATATATGTACAACCCCAAGTAATTGGCGCGCTTTCGCGTTCTTCTCGAATCACAACTGTCCGTGGGTAAGTAACTGAACCTCTGGTCAAAGGGAAGGAATAGCATCCTCAGTCTGGGGTCTCAAGAGAAATCAATTTGCGACCACGAGACATTCAGCTATCCCTTGGTTGTTTGCCGAATCCGGTCTTGGAGATCAGCTACGTAGTACATGTTTCCCTAAAAGGAGGTGTTGAGAGGAGGCTTTATTCTCTTTCAAGTAATTTTGTTCATTTACATCAGGTAACGCCTTGAGCTTTGACAACAGGTCTAAGCGCACCGGAATCCATATCGCGAGCTTTCGTGACGAGATAAGCTTTGGGAGGCCTAAAGTAACATATAACGCGAGCAGGGCCATTAGAGGATGCAAAGAAACATATTGCTAGGTTCTAGTCCCGGAATACGGCAGAGCTCCAGAATGAGGGTTAGCTAATAGCATACCAAGATCACTTACTATTGAAAGCCATAGTATATTGCTTAACACACTAATTAATAAGTTCAAGCTCCCCCCGACAATAGGATCCAGATGCATAACCATAGTCGAGAAACCAAGGACTACCATTACAGTGCACAATACTATCACCTATGATTCAGTCAGCGCATATCACAGATTGTCAGTAGTCTAAGATCATGAGAGCGACGCAGCGCTAGCTCAATGGCGAGCTCAAGGTCTCCGGCTATGTATGCCGTGGGAAATGCCCTCATGGCGCTAGAATGTAACCTGGAGAAGCAAGAGCCAGGTGCTGATAGGTGCGTTTATCACTAGCGCATATTTAGTCGCGGTTGTCGATCAACACCCCATGACACTTATCCCTAAATGGATTCTCGACCCCGTGGAGGTGGTACCCTGTTACCCAATCATTGACCCCATTACCAATTGTTGACCCCATTCACTCCGTTCCCCTCACGGCGCTAGAATCGAGTCTGGAGAAGCATAGATAATATGGCCGAGATACCCCCGTCTTATCCGCGATGCCAAGCTCCCATAGGCGCGTCTAACACTAGTGTTTATCTACCCAGTCACGATAGTCAACCAACACCTTATGACATTCATCTAAACGGATTCTCGGTTGCCTTTCTCGTGGTGGAAAAGAATCTGCAGATCAGCATATAATGAGTCCACGGCCGACCCATTCCTGGCCATCATCAGCCATCTCTCCTTCATATACACAACTCTCTCGTCTCCTTTATTGCCTTCCGCTCTCTCAATAGTCGTGTCCAGCCAACATGGGTGTCTCTGAAAAAGAGGAGCCTATCGGCGCAGCCGAGATTGAGACCCAGAAGCACACCATCAACCATGAGGCGGATCTTGATCACAAGGCTGAAATCGCCCAGTTCAAAGGCGACGCCATCGAGGCTGAGAATGCCGAATTCAACATGGGCGTCCTCGAGGCCGTGCGGGCCTACCCCATGGCCACCCTCTGGGCTTTCATTATGTCATGCACGATTGTAAGTTCTGCTCTATGAACCTTGGTCGGTGGCTTTCTCTGCTGACGCTGCACAAATCAGATCATGGAGTCGTATTGCGTTTTCCTAATGGGAAACTTCATCGCCCTGCCCAAGTTTGCGCAGGACTACGGTGTCTACAGCGCAAATGTCAACAAGTATGTCATCACGGGGCCTTGGCAGTCTGCCCTCCAGTGCTGCGGTCCCGTCGGTGCCCTTATTGGCGTCACTATTGCTGGCCCGATTACTAGCCGCGTTGGCTACCGCTGGGCCACCATCGGCGGTTTAATGCTCCTCAACGCCTTTATCTTCGTTTTCTACTTTGCCAATTCACTGTCTGTTATGGTAGCGGCCCAGGTACTCGAGGGTATTCCATGGGGTATCTTTATTGCCAACGCCCCTGCTTATTGCAGTGAAATTGTTCCTATGAGATTGCGTGCCCCTGCAACCCAGATGCTCCAGATGTTCTGGGCTATCGGTTCCATCATCGTTAACGGCGTGGCGTACCACTACAATGGGCTCGAGGAGAAAGCAGCGTACAGGTACGTACCATACTACCCTGCCGTTTGAGCTTGCAAACGAGGATTAGTTCTAACAATGCATGACTTGAAGGGTTCCCATCGCTCTGCAGTGGCTGTTCCCAACGCCCCTTGCTATCTTGATCTTCCTGGCCCCTGAATCTCCATGGTGGCTCACCCGTCGCGGTCGCTATGAAGATGCCGTCAAGGCTGTTGCCCGCCTTGGTCGCAGCACAGTGGTGAAGAACCATGAGGAGTCTGTTGCTATGATGCGTCGAACTATCGAGCTTGAAAAGTCCGAGAAAGAACCTAGCTACATCGAGCTATTCAAGGGTACCGACCGTTACCGAACCCTTATTGTGTGCGGCGTATATGCTGCCCAGAACTTGACTGGTAATCTGATTGCCAACCAGGCGACATATTTCTTTGAGCGTGAGTATCCCCGCCTTACTATTCCTGTCTTTTCAGACATCTACTGAACATGACATGTATTAATGCATTTGATAGAAGCCGGTATGACCACAAACACTGCTTTTGCCCTTGGACTTATCACTTCTGCTCTGCAGATGATCTTTGTTATGTTGTCCTGGATTCTGACTACATACATCGGTCGGCGCACCATCTACGTCTGGGGTTCATTTATCAACGTTTTGTTCCTTCTTGCCTTGGGTATTGCAGGTACTGTTGAGAAGAGCAATGCGTCCTCGTTGGCCCAGGCCTCATTGGGTCTGATTGTGTCGGTTCTCTTTACCCTTGGGCCGGCTCCTGTTTCATACGCCATTATCGGAGAGACATCAGCCATCCGTCTCAGGCCTCTCACCACAGGTATCGGCCGTGCTAGTTACTACCTGGTTAATATTCCGTGTATCTTCCTGTCGAGCTACATGCTTAACCCTAAGGTATGTATATCTTGCTTTTATCGTAGTATTTGCTTGTAGGGAAACTAATACTTTACTGCAGGAGGCTAACCTCGGCGGAAAATGTGGTTATGTCTGGGCTGGTACAGGCTTTGTGTGCTTCCTTATGTCGTGGATCTGGCTGCCTGAGTTTAAGGATCGCTCATACCGTGAGATCGATATCCTGTTCAACCGTCGCGTCCAAGCTCGCAAGTGGACCAAGACTGTTATCGACCCTAACGACGATGAGTAGATGCTTCTGGGACTGACAGATGCCTGTCATAATCTATAGACAGTCTTCTCGATGTAGTTATTGCTGATTTAACTTGCATTCTTGTCCTTACTGCGTAGTGCAGTTTCTGCTTTCTCAAACCGAACCAGTTCCTCAGTAGGCCAAGATAATATTGTTGAGCGTAGTAGAGCCGCCCATATTGGTGCTACAGATAAACTCAGACCTTTTCAACCACTTTCTATGGTATGATCTGCTTTCTGAACCCTCTCTATCAATCGGCCAATCGCTCCCTTGTCGATTTTCCTTCTTCCTCCCTGACATCAATCATCACGCAGAACGAACACTAATCATGCCCTCCGCACGTTTCTGCCCTTAGACAGGATCTGCTATTTTCGGACGAAAGTTACATTGTTCGTGAGTGACACATGCCTTAAGTGATTCATAGAGGCCGTTAAGTGTGACTTACTACTTAGCTGTATGCACTCTGAGTGACTATCTGACAACGTTACTTACGACAGTGATGTAACCAAGGTGCCAGAAAGACAGATCAATCGCATCACCAGTCAAAGCGAGATTTTAATCGCGGAATTGTATTCACTGGCGTAATTACTGCGGATTCACGTACCGAAGCATCTATATCAACTCAATTTGTTTAATTAAAATACTAACTTATCCTTTTGACTATGAATTTACTCATTTTTTACTATTACCTATCGATATTTAGCCCCTAAGCCTCTCCTAATAAAGACTCTACAGACATGTTTCCTCGATCTCAGCCTCAACCTAAACCTAAACCTGGACCCCCACCTGTCCCCTTACCCTCGCCGGAACCCCATCTTGGTCCCAAACTCTAACTCTATGTGACGGCTATCTTTCCAGGCACTAATAGCGCGAGAAATGCGGTCATGAAGGAGGAGAACTTCGCTATTGACAATGTGCTTTGTTGGAGAGCCTCGGAGCAGATTTGAGCGGATAGGTTAGGAAACCTTTATCAAGTTAAGTAGTAATATACAATAAATTAATAAAGTTGTGCCTATAGTGTAGAGTTTCACAATAGCCCCCATGCCAGCTCTCACGGGTCCCAGTCTTATGCATGTAGTCTCGTATTAGTAATGTAATATCAGGTTCAAAGTCGTCTCTTCTCTTGTGATCATAGCTTGCATTGGATATCGCTTGCCCGGGAACATTAAAAAGATAAACCATATCAAGACAGAGGGAAAGGCACTGTCAGCAAGCTTTTTGACATTGCTATTGACAACATACATATATCTGTGAAAGTGATGTATGAGGCTGGCTATATACTGTCCGTCAAGCTCGTCAGAGCAATTGATGTATGATTTATTTAGCGGATATCTGACATGACGCAAGAGGGTGGCTGTTGCAGTAGTTTGAATACTTATTTCCTTTTATGCAGTTGTGAATCTAAACTCTGGCAGATAAAACCTCTTCTCAGTGATTACATGCTAAATTCTTGCAACGTCCCACTAGGTTTGCCGATATTGAAGCTGAGCTTGGGGGGATATTGTTTCTAAGTGTCACAAGACCTGTTCAACCCTGCATGTTCAAGATCGTGCTATGTGACATGATGACCTTGTTCAAGCTCACTGAGTCAAGTCGCAGACTCAGTGAATCATACTTTCCTCATGCGTCATGATGCAATGCTGCTGGGGCAGTATCAAATGTGAATAATAGAAGACTAGGGGCGTTCGAAGCTATAATAGGCTGAGGCCGTTGTGGACGCTATAAAACGTGGAGAAATTTGCAGATACAGCAGGGAAGTTAGGTCAGATAAAATCGGTATTGGTACGGCGAGACCGTTATAAAAGGCTTGAGGGTCTTGACGGGAGAATTACAGATTGATGAAGGTCACGCGGCTTAATGCTGTGCGCCATAGACATGCTCGAGAATATTCTTCGTCGACTGGCTGGTATCTCTGTTGTCACAATGTTTATTACGAGCTTTGTGTCTAATAGCAACTGGAATGCTTTTGAGAAAAGCTCTTGTATTTCTGGCGCTGGTCTAAGGGTTTCTATCTCTTGAGACTCCTGGCTGCAACTAGATACCAACTGTTCACCTTGCGCTTGCATTGTCACTTTCGCGGACTCTAATGCCGTAGATCTGATTCTGAGGCACACTGGCAGTAACAATCCGGGTCACTGAGATCCATACGGAGGTTCGGTCACCCTTTTTTTTTTCTTTTCATTTTGAAGTCACATTCACTGGAGCTGGCAAAAGAGTTACTTAAATACTCTCTGTCATTAAAAGCTCAAACTCGGTCGAGACGTAACACGCAGCTGACGCAGCGAGCGATGATTTATCACCAAAGGGCTAGATACTAAATATGACATCAAACAGTAGGCAACTTTTTGTAGCAGGCGTGAAACGACCATTTTATTCAATGTGTCTGAGCATGATAAAACGGATCAGACAACCTGCCACCACTTGAAACGTTGTAGCGGCCGGTTTTTTCGCTGAGCCCAATGATCCTGTAATATTGCTAAATCTGAACGTCCTTTCTGGGGCCTGTGGCAAGTGGCAAGTGCACATGTCGGTTCTTTGCAATCACTCAGCCTTCAGGCCACGTAATAGGTGTTTCCCTGAGCATCTACAGGAAGGCGAGGCAAGGCAACTTGGGCAGTATGACTAGAGTAGTTAATCTTGGTAGCGAGGCGATGCTACATATCCATCGGTAACTCATATTCCCAGAATCCAAGCAACTGATTGACATGTGTCATTGTTGACTTTATTGTCAAGCTTATCATCGTCTTCTTTCCACTAAGGGTATCAAGGGTGATGACGGATACCTCCACAGCATTGTCTAACTCAACCTTGATGTAATGGCCCTCTGGGATGAGATTGGGGGATATATTAGTGCCAAAACTACCATCAAGGGCATCGACGGTTTGCTGACTATTGTACGTGTTTTGATTGTTTCCTCGCTGTCGGCGCTGTATGTGCAGCATAGGGTTTTGGTAGTTGATGCATAGACAGGGATGAAGCACCTGGTAGCGGAACATCTCATCCTCGATATTTCGAAGGTGTTGGATCCCTTCACGATATGTGATACAAAGGTCTTCCCAATCTTGTTGTGCCGGCGATAGATCATGATGAGAGGGCGTTATTGGCCGGCTGTGTAAAGCGGAAGATTCTGTTGAATCTTTAGTCTCTGAATCGATCAGAGACAGTACGTCGTCGATGTCCACTTCTTCACCCTCTCGGATTAGCTTGGTCGGTCTAGCAGGACGAGACTTATAAAATGCCCCTAAAATTCCTGTCGTCCAGGGCACCCCCTCGCTCAACAGGGATAACTGTCACGGCCTACAAGCAGCGTTTGGGTACTGTTGGCGGCAACGATGACTCAAGCGCAAGTGATCAAGGCACTCCTCCACCCAAGAGGACTCGACGAAGCACGGTACATGAGAATTATGTTCTCTCCAGCGAACAAACATTCGGATCTACTGACTCTGGCACCTCTCGCGAGGCCACCCCCAGCGCAGCTGGCAGTCTCGGGCATCTCGAACAAGTCGCGGCGCAAGACCTCCCCTCTGAAGACAGCACTGTAGTGCTGATCTCACGCGTCTTAAATCACATCGCCTACTTCACACGGCCTTTCATGTCGAAACCTGTAGTCGACTTCCGAGACGAGCGACAGCGTATGAGCCTTAAGGTTCCCGGCGTGGATGGCCAGATCATTGCCATTGACGATGACAGATTAACTCTCAAGTCAGATAGGACGAGGGTGCTTCGATTTGAGTGATGGAAAGGGGAGAGATGCCGTGCTCAAAAACGTTTGTAGCTTGATGGAACTGGCGAAAGAGAAGCCGAAATCCGACGTCGGAGTCGGACAGGAAGACTGAGTGCGGCATGGGATATTCACTATTTATGTTTTCTCTGTGGATGGTGTATATATAGCTTTAATTACTCTCAAGGACCAACAAAACTTCAACCCTGAATACAAGGTGCCAAATTAATTCCTATGTTCACAGGTGCCTATAAACTAGGTCTTTATCTGCGTGACGTGTGGATAGCCACCTATGCGCTGAAGACTATATTGGTGAGTATGCTGGCCACTAAGTTATAGCGGTCTTGGAGGTGAAGTTATTAGTGGGTGACTGCTTGTAGTAGTGTTTATAAAGCCTGTCTAATAAGTAAATTAAGCAGAGCTTTAATGAACCTTTATATGTATAATGTAGTTCACAAGCGAGTTGGCCAAAAATCCCTCACCTTACATTAACACTATCAGATCAATTAAATCTCAACCACCATAGATGTCGCAGCCTTTAAAAGAAGCTCGAGTTATTCTTGCTCTTCAAGCCCTTTAAAAAGACCCTAAACTAAGCATCCGATATACTGCTGAGATATATAAGGTTAATTATAATACTCTAAGCAACCAGAAAAACGGTAGACAATCACGATGCGATACTATGGCAGACTTACGGAAGCTATTAAAGCTAGAAGAAGAGACTGTCCTTTAATATACTCTTAATCTAGATTTATAAGGATTTCCTTGCTAGATCTCTATTATTAAAGATATAGTAAATTAACTCCTTACTGCCTGTAATATATTATCTATTAATAAGCATTAAGCTNNTAAAGAGCTTTATATAAAGATTTAATTATTATTTATAATTAATTTAAGCTTATAGAAAATATAATTATAAAATATAGTATTTAATTAAATAATATTTAAAACTTTAATAAGACTGGCTTTATAATAAGTATAATTTTAATTAGTAAAGTAATTATAAGTATAGAGAGATATAAAAGACTAAAATCAATATAGCTTAAAAGTTGAGAATAGGTTACTGTGGTTAAGGTGATTAATGCGGAAGGTAAATTAATCCTGCCGTTCATTATAGTTATAGGTAAGTATCACCTTTACAACTAATATAAAGGAAGCAGCCTTCCGGTCAATTAGGCTATTGCTATGACTCTAAATGGATAGATAAATAATAATATAGGTCTTAACTAGCTAAAGTACTTCAATCAGTATATAATTAACTAATTAGTTAGTTTTTATTGTCTTCTAATCCTTAATAGTCATAAAAGTCATCACTTGGCTGACTTTAAAGTATATTGCAAGGAGAAGAATATTATTACACTCTATATACCTCCTCATTCCTTTTATTTACTTTAGCCTCTTAATATTAAGTGGTTTAAACTGCTAAAAAGGGCCTATAGTTAAGAAATTAAGTATCTTATAAAATGCTCTATAATCTATATTATTAAGATTAAGTTTTTTTCTGCCTTTTATATTGCTTATTAAGCTATTATTATAGAAAGCAATATTAAGGAAAGTTTTTAAGGAATAAGGCTTATTTCTTTTAATTTAAAAACTATTATCTTAAAGCTTAATATATAGCTATAGACCTTAATGCCTCCTGAAGAGGATATAAGCTAGGCTTAACCTTTGACCCTAAAGACATTAAAGACTATTATTAAGGCTGATTTTTATTTAGAATACCTTTAGAGATAGATCAGAAGATATTATAGTAGCTCTCTAGAGTTAATCCTTAAAGCTTTTTAGTCTTTAATTAAGTTAATAATAAGAAATATATATAAGACTGCACTACTAAAGGCTAAAGTTAAAGACCTTTAAGAGGTAAATGTAATATATAGCTAGAAGAAAAGAGTAAAAAGAACCTAGCTATAAGATAGCAGTAAGATAACTATAGGGACTGGTTAGAGTTAAATTGATTAGATAGATGTAGATATGCAGGTAGTAGCTAAATTATTGAGAAATTGTAGTTAAGAAAGGTCAGTCGGACTGGGCGTTCGGCATTATTGGACTTATGGCAAGGCTAGGCATAATTCAAGGAGTTGCCAAGAGGTAATTAGGGTCACTGAGAATGAGGATAGTAATTAGTTTTAATTGATTAGATAGGTTATGGTGTTTTTATTAGTAATTGAAATATGAAGGTTGAGATTTGTGGCTAACTCGCTTGGGTGGCTAACTCACTTATGAACTAGGTTATATGTACTTTATGTTTTGCTTATAATGCTTTGAGCTTATTAAGTCTTAGACATTAAACTATTATTCTTAATAGTCTTTTAGCCTAAAGAGATAATTAATAATAATAGAAAATTAATAAGAAATTATATTAATCTTTATAATATTAATAAACTTAATGTTAATATTTATTGAATTTATTATAGCTATCTATAAATATAAAACAAGAAGCGCTTTATATAATATAAATATTATATTATTATTACCTTTAAGGAATAGCCTGCTGCCTATAAAATGTTTAAATTAAATATATTTATAGAAGACTGACTTTTATTACTACTTTAAATTAAAAGTTAAGGGCTTATTTAATTTATATAGCCTATTAATATATATAATAAGGTAAAGTCTAATTAAAAGTAAGTATCTTAAAAGTAAAATTATTAAGTTAAACTTAAAATTAATACTTTTAACTTTACCTTAAGAGGATAAATAAGATAATAAAATAATAATAAAATACTATATTTAATTACTTTCTACTCTTATAAAATGCATAAAGTAAAACTAAATTATTCTATTTATAATATAGAATTCTTAGCTATTATTAACTATTTTAAACAATTTTAATATTACCTTAAAGGGAATAAGGACTTAATAAATGTATTTATTAATTATAAAAATATAGCTTATTTTATAAGAATATAAAAGCTTAATTAATAATAACTAAAATATATTAAATATCTATATAAATTTAATATTATAATTATATACTATAAAGAAATAAATAATAAATATATAAATACTATTAGCTAATTATTAAACTTTAATATAACGTGGTTGATAAGCTTGCCGACCGGACAAGTATGCCGACCACCGCACTGTATAGCTAAAAATAGCCTACCCTATAGTACCTGGCTACCTTAAATAAAATAGCTAAA
>NJCR01001939.1:507-11829 GCA_002234235.1 Fusarium hostae | reverse complement strand
ATTTCTATCTGTTTAGTAATGACCTATTCAAGAGGTTGTTACAGTATTGAGACAGCTCTCTGACCGGTAGTTCGGCCATCTGGTTAGCCGGTCTCATTTTCACCATTATTCAACAGATGGATGATAAATAAGGTCCTAGGCGGTCAATTGGCTCATATGAGGCATTTTTGATCAATCTATGTTGCTGACATAAGGATCCCTTATTTGCACGGGTATCCGTACAGCCTTATTTGCACGGGTATGCTTTGCCTCCGATCTGCTAGTGACTAGGATGTGGATACTATGTAAGGAGCTGTGCTCCTCTCGGATACATGTAACTTAGAACCAACAACAACACAATCAACCCTTTTTACTTCAACATGTCGGAGGAATTCAGGGTTGGCACAGACAAAAACTAGACAACCCGACGGGATTCTGATGGTCCTTTGTACAGTAGGAGATATAGTAAGTCATATTTTAGTAAGTTATAATAAAATTTGGAGATGTAGCACTCATTTATTAAATACATTATTGTGTCTCTGGGCTTGTGGCAAGATGAAGTCGCTCGACCTCCCTCTGGAGATCCTCAGCCTGCTCCTCCTCCTCCTTGCAAGCCCTTTCTCCACTCCCTGCCGCCCCTGTTGTTGATACGGTGCTCGCCTCAATCTCCTCATCGCTGAGGTGTGGCCGTTTTGAATACGCAGCACTACCGACGTCGAGCTGTGAGATGGTTACAAAGATGGGGTCTCGAGCGAGGGCAGATGCCGGCCACACGCCGCCTGTGCATGACGCGAAGATCTTGTCAGTGAACCATGTTATCCAAGGAGTCTGCCGGCGAAACCCTTACCTGGGAACCTCCACGGTTTCATCTCGAGCTTGGGCGTGAACTCAAAGAAACAAAACACCTCTGTCTCCGTGCGCACGACAGCGCGGAGCATCCGGTTGGGCCGTGGGCATTCGTTGTCCACTGCTCGGAGGATTTTCAGGGACCGTTCCCAGTGTGACAGGTCGGCCGTCTCACGGTACCAGGTGGGGATCTCCATCCAGTCCATGCTACGGTTCTGGCTGGAGAGATTGAGGATGGCCCTGTCATAAACATTGTACGCCTTAGCGTCGAGCAGCCCCAGATCCAGTTCGTCGCCAACCTCGTTGAGGAGATACTGGAGCCCCACGCTGTTGACAGTGCGCGCTGCGATCATTATCGCCGTCGAGCCCCGGAACTCACCCTGCTGGACCTGGTGGTTCAGAAACAAGGGCGCGTCCCAACGTTCCAGCACCAGCTGCAGCACGCTGTTGGCCATCGACGCGCCGCCCTCGTACTCAAAATAGTAGGCCGCCATCTGCAGCGCGGTCAACGATGAGCCCGAGATGGTAGCGACGTCATAGAAGACGCTGTCTGGGAGGCCTTCCAGCGTCAGGAAGTGCGCGACGGCCCGTCGCATTTCGACGTATTTCTTCGCGTAGAGTATAAGGTGGCCGAGCATCGATTCACCGTCTTTCCTGCGAGCGAAGTCGATGTTGGTCCGCCCGTAGACCCAGCTGGCGACATCGAGGTGGCCCTTCTCCATTGCGGCCCAGAGCATGTCGGTGCCGTCCGCATTCGGGCTTAGTTTCGCCTCAAATGGTGTGAGGAAGCTGGTGTCATTGGAGGACTTGCAGACGGCAACGAAGTACTCGAGCCAGGAATCGGACCTGGGCCCGGCTCCCGCGGGCTGTTGCTGCAAGAAGGCGTTGAAAATGATCTTGTCCTGGCTCACGGCGGCTCGACCTAAGCACACGATCCATTCCGTCGGGTCATTTATCAGAAGTCCATCACGCCATTTCATGAGGAAGTCGACAACGTAGGGCTGGCCGTGAGGAATCGCGGACCCGAGGACGGTGGTTCGATCTCCGTCCACGTCGAACGGATCCGCTCCATGTCGAACGAGAACGTCGAAAGTCTTGGCAAACGCCTCGCGGAACTGTGCCCCGTTGGAACGCACCCGACGTCGCAGACCCCGAGTGTGGTAGTCGACGGCCCACGCCAGACAAGATGTCCTGTGCAGCGACGGTCTGGGGCCCACCACCACCACGCGAGGCCTGAGGAAGGCCCTCACCTTCACAGCGTCCTGGCTAGCGAGGAGGGCCTTCAGGATATCTGACAGGTGGTTAGTGGAGGCCAGCACGACGGGCGAAGTGTGCATCATCTCGTTGAAACGGTCGCCTGGTGCGACGGCCTCGCCGACAACATCGAATGGGTCAGCCCCGTGCGATATAAGTGCCCGCACGGCAGGCAGGTTGGCCGCGGCTGTTGCGAATGACAGAGGAGTGCCGCGAGCGACCCGCAGATATGAATCTGATGGGGGTTTGACAGCGGCGCCACTAGGGCTTCGGGCTTCAAGAGGCGCACCGGCCCGGACGAGAGCTTCAGCAGCCGCCGTGATGTGCTCGTCCGGGAACGAGCTCAGATAGTGCAGCGGCGTCGTGCCGTCCGTGGAGGCAATGGTGGGGTCCGCTCCGTGTTCCAGAAGCTGCATTACGATATCCAGATGGCCAGCGACGCAGGCCCTCAGCAGCGGTGTCGTGTTCAGTGGGCCGGTGCCGTTTAGGTCAAGATTTGGGCGCCGCTCGAGGAGCTTGGTCAGCGCGGTTTTGTAACCTGTCATAGCGGCGAACTCAAGTGTGGAATTAGTGATATCTCTCATGGCCTCCTCATAGCTATCAATCCGATCGATGGTGTCGCAGAGGTACAACAGGTCGCTGTAGTTTGGGATACGGAGGCCGACGCCGCCTCGTTCGCTCCGGAGACGGTAAGCAGCCTCACTATGCCATCGTGCATCGATAAGCTCGAGTCTTCGAGAGGCAGTTTCACTTCCAGACAAGGTGCCCTCAAAAAGCCAGCTCCGCTCCTGTTCGAGTAGCAGGGGGATGGGCTTCCCAAAAGCGGCAAACCACCAGCCTACGACGTTTCTGCAGGAGCCAACGTTCTGAATTGCAGCCTGTAGCAGCAATTCCAGGGCTTCGTCGAGAGTGCTCTGAGTTTCCGGGCAGATCTGGATGGTATCGAGCAGGTGCAAAGAGTACTCGAAGGCGGCGTCAGCCCGCCTTTTCACGTTCTCAGAGTGGAGTGCCACGTCCTTCAACTCGTCGATAATTCGCTGGTAGAGATTGCGTGGGAGGGTCCGCAGAGTTCCTGAGTGGTTAACCATCTAGCAGGTTACGGTGTTTCTTTAGTATAAGGACGGAGATAATGGTCAGGGTTTCAAGGAGATGACTGAGGACTGAGGGATAGACCTACGTTGGGAATCTGATCTACCTCGATCACGGCCAGTTTCGTAGCTTGCGAGTATCCACCTCTTCCGCGACTATTGACCACTGATCTTAGCAGCTTGTTGGAAGGGTGCCTGTAAGTACGTGCTCACCGTTGCCCGAGGATCGTCTGGATCAAAATATCCATCGCATCCTCACTTTCCCAGAAGTCATGTGCCCGGTAGAGATTTGAGAGAATGAAGCTGGCCTCTTGCCGAGCATGAGCTGGTCCGAGGGACAAGCCAACAATCCCAGCAAGGTGAAGTGCCATCGTATAATCGTCGTCGTCGTCATCAAAGCCCGGTATGTCCACGGCGGACAGGGCAGATTTCACCGAAGTAAGAGCCAACGTTGCTAGATTCCCAGATTGCTTGAGATCTTCCAACTTGGCCTCGACCGCACTGGTCTCCTGGCTGTGTGCCTGTTTCTCCAGATCTGATGTCAGGGAATTCAAGCTCAGAATCCTCCACAGCACCATGCCAAGTGAGAAAATGTCCGCCTTCTCGAGCTCTTCTGCCAGCAGTGGTCGAGATATCTCAGGGGCCTGCCAGAATCGGGAGCCGAACTGAACATGTATGCGGCCTTTGATTCCTGCACGTATGAGCGACGATCCAAAGTCAGCAATTTTGGCAGTCCACAAGTTTTCACCCTTCCTGAATATCAGGAGATTCTGGGGTTTGATATCCCCGTGGATGACGCCGACGGCGTGAATAGCTTCGACCCCGGACGTGATCTGAACGGCGAGCTTCAGCACCTGCGGTAGCGACGTCGGCCGGCCTCCCACCAAAAACTTGTCCAAGTCCATCTCGGCAGCTTCTAGTATCAGAGCTGGCATGGGAGTGGAGTCTGCGGCCGGCTGCCAGCACACGCCGAGCAGCCGGACGATGTTCTCGTGCTTCTCGAGGTGCGGGTTCTTCAGAATCCCGAGCTCCGTGACCATGGCACTCCATATCTGCCGATTGCGCGGGGAGTTGCGAGGACCTATTATGATGGGCGACTTGACCGCCACGAGCTCCAACATCTTCTCGCCTTCGTCAAGAAGGACAGGGTGATCCTCTTTGGGAATCGCAAAGAGGACTTCGCGCGGTGGGAGAATTGATATCTGGAAGTACTCTCCCTTGGATTGTGAAGTGTACACGTCGCTGGCCATCAGAACTCCCAGTAAGATTGTCGCTGCATTGTAGCGGTCACAGGCATCAAGGACGATGGACAAGAAGGACAGAAGATCGTGGTCCTTGTCCTCCTCAGTGCTCGTCAAAGCTACCGCCCCCTTTCGGCGCTGCAGATGTTGTTGAAGCAATCCATTCAAAAAGGGGTCCATGGTTCATAGAACAGGTGTTGACATGTGCAGTCTAACAACTTGCCATCATTCCTAGAGCTTGGGCTGCTTCAGTCTTTTGAAGCCGAGTTCAACAGCTCCTTTTTTCAGCTGCGGGGATCTGTATTGACGCCACCGGCATGAATATCCGTTCATCACCAATCATAACGACTCGACCAGCGCCACTTTGTTCAGCTCTGAGACTCTGGCGCCTAGGTGGGAGGAATAAAATCGCGCGCGGGGACCTCACGGACGCAAACGAATATCGAGGTTATCTGCCGCCACTCAAGTGCAAAAGGTTGGACGACAATGGATACAGGAACAGGTGTTGGGGTGACGTCGCTCCTGCTGCAGATGGTGAACGGCTGTGTCCAGGCGTTTTCCTTCTGGAGCAAAGGCAAGGCCATCACCGAAGAGGCTACCATCTTCCAGGTCCGCCTCGAGGGACAGGCCGCCAAATTCAAGGCTTGGGGCGTCGGGTGGGGTATCGGCTTCGGCTCCAACGCGACTCTCATGAGCGACGACAAGTTGAAGGAGAATGGCGATCTGGCCGTCAAGTACGTCATCATTATTCACCAGTTCCTAGACGCGCTCCGCGATCTGGGCTCCGACTTCCCGGTCATCAAGTCGGCCGAGGACCTGCCCCTGTCCGCTGCGGCACTGCTGGATCGTGTCGGCGATCTGGCGGACCCGGAGGCCCTGGCACGCCGCGAGTACCGAGACAAACTACAGGCTCTCAAGCAGGAGGCAACAGTGCAGCAGAGGGTGAAGTGGGCATACCAGAATGGCGGCCCGCTCAAAACGCTAGAGCTCCTGAGAGACATGATCGAGGACCTGCACGATGTCTTCCCACCACCGAGGAAGGATCCAGTCGCTGAGCACGTCTTGAATGCACTTCTCGCCTCACTCGACATCGCCAAGCTTGAGCGGCTCAGCCAGGACTCAGACAAGAACTTGACTCTGAGAGGGCTGGCTTACCTGAAGACAATGATACTCCAGATGGAAGCCCGCAATTTGCTCCTCCAGGACGGCGGCGTCTGGGAGAAGCGGAGGCTGCTCAAGGACGTCGGTCCAAAGGCGGAGAGCAACGGGAGGAGTCTCGCCAAGTTCCGGGACCGGCCGGTCCTGGTTGAGTGGAAACAAGTTGACGAGGCTTCCGGATTCGCCCACAAGGATATGGTCGAGCAGCGGATCCAGCTGCTCGCCCGCCTGCTGAAAGCAAAGCTCAAACCGGTGGAGCTGCAGACGCTCGAGTGCCTGGGGGTGGTACGCCAGCCAGGCCCTGGTGACAACGATATCAACTATGGCATCATCTTCGCCGCCCCCTCACCGGCACCACCGCGCAGCCTCTATGACATTATTAGCAACAGCTCCGATGAGCTGGCGCTGGGTGACTGGTTTGCCATCGCCAAGAATGTCGTGAAGACGGTCTTGTTTCTGCACATGGCCGGGTGGTTGCACAAGGCCATCCGGAGTGACAACGTTTTGTTCTTCCGTAACGACGACTATGCGAATCTCCGTCTGGTTGGGTTCGAGTATAGCCGGCAGGCCGCGTCGGCTCAGCAGACGGAGGGTATGAAAGACGACTTCGAGTTCAACCTATACCGCCACCCCGACATCCAAACAGGGCTCGCCAACTCCAGAAAGAGGGCGTCTTTCATCCCAAAACACGATGTGTACAGCGTGGGGATAGTCCTCCTAGAGATCGGGCTCCATCAGACGGTGCTTAGCCTACATGGAGCGGCCGCGAGCACTCTTGAGGCTGACGGCGATAAGTCGGGTCGGGCCTTCATGAGCCATCTCGTCGACAAGGAGGTCCCCAAACTTAAAGGCTCCATGGGAAAGATGTATTGTGACATAACGCAACGGTGCCTTGTTGGCGATATATGCGATGAGAACGGGAGAACGGAGCCTGAGGCCTTGTATCTTGATGTATATAGACCGCTTGAGCAGTTTCGGGTGTAGTGACAGTCGAGAAAAGATGAAGAGATCGGAGAAGTCGAGATAAAAGACGATCTATTGTGACCAGTAACTTGTATGCTGTGATTACGTTTCAAGTAGGCTCAATCCTGTTGGCTCCTGACGAAACCACCTGTCCTCACACCCTAGCTCCCAAAGGCTCTGCTTACGAATCCCGATATCTCAGCTGCGCTGTTTTCAACAACCTCTACAGCCACCAGCAACCTCGATACAGCGGCTGGCCTCCATCTATCTGATGACAATCCCGAAGCGAATACAAACATTTCTTTGACTGCTCACTCACGGTACGAAGGCATCCATCAGGGCTGCCGTCAGATCAGATTAACAACCAGGTATATAAATCAGATCAGTTAATTCAAATCAGATATAGAACTTTAATAGATCAATTAATTAAGATACAGGCGTCTATCCATCTAATATATCTAATATTTCTTACACAACGAGCGGCTACCCTAGAACCACCAGATTATTTATAGGACATGCGAATCGGGCTCCCCCGAGGCTTGGGTCCCTAGGGGTCTGGGTGGAATTCGCGCGGGAAGACAATAGAGGCATTTTATTTTGTTAAAATTCAACTACAACAGTACATCTAGCAATATATATATATAAACCGAAAGAGAATAAAGCAATTAATCGATCAATCTCTATAGAGCTATTTTTTATTTATCGTTAGCTAAAAAATATGGGAAAAGAAATTATCTAACTTAGTATCGAGAGTTTCCATCCCCTGCTCCTGGGTTGCAATACAATAATACTTGGCCCGTGCGCCCTATTAACTTTACCAAATTACTAGGATGCAGATGCTGATGCCGCAAATAGGAAACAACTTTTGGGTCGTAATTGCGGACGCGCTGTTGTGATCGGAGCCCTACTGAGAATGATCTACATGGTAATCCAAAATGCTAAGATCCATAAGGCTGCAAGGACGGAAAAAGGGCATTTGGCCAGACCAACGCTCGGGCCTCCTTCGAACATTCGACAGTCGGGAACATGTGCGTCCTGCAACCTTACAGCTAGCCCCCTTAGCTCGACTACGTTGGTTGAGAAAATGGCGCGCCCCCGCCACCATACACAAAGCAACTCGTCGGTATTCATAATGAGGCAAGACAGGAAGTTCTACTACGGCGCAATGGACCAGGAGGCTTTTTTCTTTGAGGGCGAATCCATAATACAGGTTCCTTCATTAGGTCTTGGCTATCTTCGCAAAGCCGGCCGATCTGCCTAACAACAACTTGATGCTAACATGGCTTGCAGGGTAAAGCGTATTACCGCACAATTGAGGAAACATACGACAGCTAATGATTGCCTATTTGCTTCCCCTCACTGCCATGCCGCAATTGTCCTCTCGCATCACTGAGTGACGCGCTGAGCCGCTTTTGAGTTGCTCGCCTGCACTTGCCAGTCTGTCACAAGTGCCACTAAACGCCCGATGGCCCTGTGCTTCTATCGCTACGTGGTCAGCTGCCCGTCATCAAGTCCTGTGTGGTCAGTCTGTGCTGAGGGGCTTTTATGGCTGCAGCCGGTCAAGCAAGCCGTTGTGGGGATTTTGACAGGGTTTCCCATCAACCCGAAAACGGCCATAGGCTAAGGCTGTTTTCTCTTTCCTCGGAGAAGGAATAAATTTTGTAATCCATCCCTTCAGCGGCCCTAACGCCCACTACGCGGCAGAGTCATGCTTTCGGAACTGGCTAAATGGCACTGGAGCCATGCTACGAATGTGAGCGAGATGATCTAAACTAAGGCCATTTTTAGCTTCTATCTTTTCCGGAGAAACAGCAGGCATCTAGGCCGGGTTGAATTTGATCATCTCCTTGTACATAATGTCATCATGCAGTATGTTCTCTTCTATTCTAAGATTGAGCCGACCAAGCAGCTACCTACTTATTTGCAGCGACCGGGGATTAGTAAACTAAACCATACCATGTAAGCGAGGTCATTTTTGTATTCGGACCCAAAACCTAAGAACAAAAGAATGGTGCACGGGCCAGAAAAAATGGTATTGCATGCCATTACCAGTGGTAATTGGTACAGGAGGAGGAGGAGGAAATTCCAACCAATGTGCACGGATAAAAAGGATGTAGTTTCATGAAGATAATGGAGACAGGGGGCTAGCGCACGGACGAAAAGTGTTTTAGTAAATTACAAGTAGTCCTTGGTACAGTAGGATTTTATCACGCCAAAGGCTCAGGGTGGTTTTGAATAGCTGGAAGCGTGCAGAACGCATGTTAGTTTAGCTGCAGATGTGACTAAGTTGAGGATTGTTGCCGTGGTTTGGTTTTGCTCGTTGGTCGTCGCCATGCATGAGACATTATAAATCATGACACGTAATTTCAACGAATCATCATTGTGGATTGGCGGATCGGAAGAATGAGGCCAGCCATGCGTGGAGGCTGATTGTAGCATCTGATCCAATAACATGACGACGACACTACAGTGTTTGTCAGATCAGTTGTTGGGAGAAGTTTGTTGCTTCACATAGCGAGTAGAGGAGATTCAGACCGATATGGCTAAGTATTAAACGATTTCAAAAGCTTGACTATCGACATAAGTTACGAACATTTATCACCTGACCAGATGCGAAGGCTACTACTAAGAGATAAGATGTCCTTCCGTGTTCACGATAACTTAAATAAGAATCAAAAGCTGAGCTAGATCATGAACAACGGTGAGCAAGTAGCGAGGCTATGAGCCACGGTGACTTAACGGCCCGATGCACAAGTGACGAGTATTGGAACGCCGCCATATCATGCATTAGCAAGCTATGAATCCTCTGTCCTATTGGCTGAAGCTACATTGGACAGTTGATTCTGCCGGCATTTACCACCTGAACGAAGCTCAGCTGCACAGAGCCAGCGTAGCAAGTTTAGAGTTCTGCGGGTTTCTATACAGTGACACTACAGTCAGGTCATATTACCGCAAGGGCAAAATGTCCACCGTCTCCCCACCTCTGTCGCTCAGCACCTTGCCAAGCGAAATCCAGAATGCGATTATCAGCCTACTCGACAGTTTCGACAGGCTGATTCTTCGTACAACGAGCAGGCATTTTCGCACAATAATCCCGATTACAATTGACGATTTGCTCACAGCCGAGCAAGCTTTGTTCTCCCGTGAAAATGATCTTTGGGGATGCTACGATTGTTTATGCCTCAGAAGAGCAGCGTGTTTCGCCGACAATATGCGGAAAGGAAAGCGAAGGAGATGGGGTAACAAACCCTCTTCACGATTCTGCATCGATTGCGGACTAAACCCACGTCGGGATACTACTCGATACACTCCTGGCAGTACGATAGTAATTGGGTGCAGGCGGTTTGTTAAATGCTGGTGTGAAAAACATGGTATAGTGCCCGAGGACTCCTTCGATGAAAATCCATGGGTCTGCATCTCTTGCTGGAAGCCTGTCGCAAGACGACGAAGGGAAAAGGAGCGAGAACAGCAGAACATCCGATACCAGCAGGAAAAAGCTGCAAAAGCGAAAGCTAGGGCTGAGCGGCGCGCTCGTCTGCGAGACCTGGGTTGGGTCGAGAGTGAGATCGAGGATATGGTATCCGACAGTACAACGTCAGATGAGGATATCTGGAGTGTATATTCCGATTAAACCCAGTCGAATCTGAATGTCTGCCGTCCTGGCTTTCAATCTCTTATTGAAGTCTTGTAACAATTGTTTCAGGCCTTGGACTGCTTCGATCATGCTGCCAGCCGCCTTGGGCATTATCCCAACTAAGCTAGTTATAATTCGACGTTTCTTTGCTGCTTTCCCCCTCTTTCTCCCATACCATATTTTGTACTTGCTTTCTCAATTCTACTGCCCTCACTATTATGGCTGTTGTAAAGTCAGCTCCTTCGCAGCCGGATATCTGATCTTTTCCCGCTTCTTCGTCCTCCTCGGAGTCAACATTCTCGTCTACACTTTTGTTGGAATATTCGTCTATATCTGTATTTTCAGAATCAGAAGGAATTTCGCAGTCGTCGTACCAGTCGTCGTACCAGTCGTCGTCACAGGGCCCGTCATTTTCGCTGTCCCACCTGTCACTAACGTAATCGTCTCCTCCCAATTGTAGTTGACCGACCAAGTATAATACATGCTGCATCATCTTAACCTCCTTGGATCCCAGACGTAAGTTATACATCTCGTGACGTTGCCGTGGCGGGTACTGCAGAGCGCGGAACACGATGCAGATGAATCTTTCCCATGTTGCCAAATATCGTTTGAAGCTTGAAATGGCCCGAAATTCGTGCGGCCAAAAAGCATCTTTGGCGAATGTGTTTAGCCCACAGCGAGAGATGTACGACGTACGATTAAGTGTACCTCTTGCCCTGTCTAACATCAAGTCTAGCCCATGAAGGATGATCTGCAGCTAGGCCTCAGTTTTGGCAGAGCTCCATAGAGGGAACCCTTGTCATTAGCCAAACATATAGCTTCTACTCCGTTATACGGCTTGTTGCTTAGCTATAGCGGCGATGATTTCGAGTGATGTGTTATGGAATAACTTGGCCTATCAGGTGTGTCGGAGCCACGGGCCGTCTCGCTCGTTCAAGCAACCGTGACATAATCAGTTTGGGTATTTTCGAATGGTATTTTTATGATATAGATATCTCGACTTCTGGATCGTTACTTGCCAGAATATAATCGCAACAGAACTTTCCGACTCGTTGGGTCCATATGCCTCAGCAGGTAGGTGCTAGAGTATACGTTATGTTATGTTATGTTATGTATATTTTTCGTCCGGGGGCCGTGAGGCCCGTAAAGTCCCCTATTG
>NJCR01001928.1:0-21023 GCA_002234235.1 Fusarium hostae | reverse complement strand
TGAGTTGTTTGGGTCTCTGGTGATAATGGAGGTTACTGGTCTACAAGTTAGATTTAAAACCCATTAGCCGTGGATGTGAATCTTTTATAAACGTCTTGCGCACAATTGAAGGTTGTCCGAAAAATGAGATGCGCCAGACTCGGGATTAAGTGCATTACCGAGACCAACTTTGGCGTTGGAATGGCGTGCTTACACCTCATGTACGTGGACTTCACCCAATCACACCTGGCGACTATTTTCCTATTTGAGCTTGGTGTAAGCCAGCTCCATATCTCGGATGTCCGATGCTTCTCCGCCTTACATACAGACTACAGATTGAGAGCCATCATTCACTGTAACTATAACAGAATTGAAATGGCTATACTGTCCTTCTTGACGAGTCCTCAATAATTGCGAGGTGACTAAACATTTCAAGTTTCAATGACGGTGTGGACTCTATCTTGTTTGTCGATATGTGTAGTATCAATTGAAAGTCTATTTACACGAAACTGAACGACTGTTGTTTCAACTGGCCCTAGCAATCTGCCTCAAATTTGCGGGTTGTTATCGATTGATGACCTTCCGCTTAAAGGGTGGTAGCAAAGCCCAACTCATAAGCAAAGCCGAGGCAGATCTTGGAGAACTCAAGAACATGGCCAAAGTTGACGGTGTCGATAGTATCAGTGGTTCCGTGAATATAAGGGCTGCTGTCATCAAAAGTAGACTCAAAAGCCATGGCCGAAGGGAAGCCTTGGCGGGTAGCAGAGGCATGATCGGAGCAACCATAGCCGCACTTGGAGTCAACAGTGGGAAGCTTGGAGTACTATTCACAGTTAGGTAAAGCTTTGATAATTGGAGACCAAGACTTACAGCAGCGACGACCTTCTTGAGGAAAGTAGTCAGTCCAGCATCGACGTTATCGGTCAAGATTCCAACAACTTCCGTGGTACCAGGCTTGACATAGCCAGTCATGTCTTGGTTGAGCATAGCCTTGACTTGACGGCCGTCTTGCTTGTACTTCTGGAAGACAGCACCACTTCCGAGAAGACCGCCCTCTTCACCGGCGTACCAGTGGAACTCAATGGTGTTGGGAGCTTGACCGGATGAAACGCGGGAGTCAGTCAGGAGGACACGGAAAGCCTCAAGAATTGTGACGGTTCCAGAGCCATCGTCGTCTATAAAATTAGTGACTGTTGACACAAAGTGGAGGATAAAACTTACCAGCACCGGGAGCCCTTCCAGTGTCGGGGCTTCGAAGGTTGATAGAATCCTGGTGAGCACCAACAACAATAGTAGCAGCGCTCTTTCCAGTGATAGTAGCAATAATGCTAGGCTGACGGAAAGAGTGAGTGAACTTCTCAACCTTGACGTTCTTAGCTCCACTGGCAGTAATGATAGACTGGATCTGTCCAAAAAGCCACTCAGCAGATTGTTGACCATAAATAGACTTGTAGTATCTGTTCTGGAACTTGGAGAACTCCGTCAGAGTGCTGCGGAGGTTTGTCTGGCTCAACTTAGGAATGAGAGCGTTGACGGCAGATGTCTGAGCAACTGCGCCGGGGAAACTGGCGAGGAATTGAAGGCTGAAACCGGGCTCATCAAGGTCGGTGACATCGATGAAGGTTTTGTGTTCCTGTGACGGTCAGACTCGGTGAAAAATTGTGCGAGGACAAGAAACTTACAGCTCTCAATGCCCACTTTTCCTTTTCGGTGACGGTGCGGACATCGCCAGGTGCAAGCTCAATCTTGTAGAGAGGCTCAGC
This sequence comes from Fusarium hostae, assembly GCA_002234235.1. Taxonomy (NCBI): domain Eukaryota; kingdom Fungi; phylum Ascomycota; class Sordariomycetes; order Hypocreales; family Nectriaceae; genus Fusarium; species Fusarium hostae. Next base: position 19,281 of record NJCR01001928.1, on the reverse strand, counting down.
TTTGCGAGGGTCGATGGCAGCAGCATTCGACAACCCGATGAGGGTTGCAAGAGCAAGAGTAGCACGCATGATGGCTGGTAATCAAAGTCTGGACTGAAGCTGGAGTGACACTAAGAGCTTGGCCAAAACCTCAACCGTCGATCATGGAAATCACGACTTATATAGAAAATGGCGATCTTCCTCCGAAGGCTGTGTTAGGAAGGAGCTGTATCCCATCAATCGTCATAACACTATTGCTCCGTGACCTTCGTGGCAGGAGATATATTACACCATACCGCCTATCACTCTCCATAAGTTCCTAGTGACGCGATCACTCAGATTAAGCATAATTGCCTGTTGACCTTCCAGAATCAAACCTTATGCCGTGCGGACGAATTGACGCAAGGTTGTATTTGGACGGGCCGCTTGTGCATCGGCATAACTCTTTGTGGCAGGTCGCTAAGGATTGGAGGGGACTTTGTGAATTCTTGGCGTTGGAGCGGGGTTGAAACATAGCCTTGTAGAGTATCTGAGCGGTAAGTGAGGGATCTGGTTGGAGGATAGGTTTAGACTTGTTCGATATGGGAATACGAAAGAGGAAGCTTAAAATATATCATTCTCATGCTGATTGTAGCTCAGATAGCACCCGCCTCAGGGACTCTATCGAGGTCTACTTCATGTGTCTTTTCTCTGATTCCCTCTGTCTTTGCTTTCCAGACTGGGATGCAATCAGGTGGCACGATATCCATAAAGAAGGATGGACACATAATCGAAAGGATTATGCGACTCACCGGCTTGAAACAATTCTCTACGGAGCCCCATTTACACGAGGCCTACTAAAGTGGTACCCGAGTCAATTTGCTTCCACTCTTCAGTCGGTGTGAATGTAATGACTCGGCTTGCTTGGGTTTATTCTGAATTTGCGAGAGCCTAAAATAACTGTAACGTTCGTATTTTCACATAAATATCCTTCCCTACAATTGTCAAAGACATCATGAGACCCAGGAAGCAATTAAATGCTACGCATCAAGAATGCCGGGGTTACGTTTGATGGAGACTTCCGATTTTCGCCTTGTAATCCAACAGCACTACCAACATAGCATAGTATACACTTCCGCCCAGACAGTAAATATGCTGAAGGTCAAGGAGTCGCACAAGACGAGCACTGTCTCCCCAGTAGACCTCCCGATAGGTACTAGCTCCATAACCTTTCCTAAGGATACAATTAGTCATGGCCGATCTGGAGTTACGTTAGTAGTCTAGAAAGATACAGCTCAAGTTCAGTACATAATTAAAGAGCAGAAATATTTTAGAAAGGGAAGACATTGGTCTTAATTAACACGGTAAGATAATACCCGTTCATGGACCATGAGGAGTCATTCAAGCACTCAGTCGGACGCTGGCCAGTTTCCGTACGACAAATGATCAAGATGGGCTGAAAACGACGTATTGTTCCACTGTTTCGTCGCCTGTGAAAAACTACATGCATTAGAGGGAACGATTGGCATCCAATTGCTCTCGCTTGATCAATCGAATGAAGTCCCATAATAGTTTAGGGTATGCGCTATCTCTGAAGCTATCGATAATGCCGCTCAAATAGGCTAGCTCAGCGCCACACATTCAGCTTTATGATCATAGGCAACCTGAAAGGTGAGAGAAATATGCATAATATTTAATGAAAGTGACATATAAGGAAAATGGTGTGATTGTTGCTGAGAATGGGTGAAAGAATATGCATTTGGGTGGTCTGGAACACTGTTCAGCCAGCCACAAACCACCCGGTTTCGGACCTGACCGTCAACTCAGTTTATCACTTTTATGGTCTCAATTATGGATACCCTTTCCCTTGATGGTCTAATGCCTGAATATGTACATATATATAGGCTCTGTGATGCCTCTTCATCCTGCGTTACATTTGTTCTGTACGCATCATACGAAGGCTCACTCGATCACATCAAGACTGAAAATGGATCTAGGATCAATGTGAGGGCCATTGACATTTCTCACCTGGGACTTACTAATTGAATGCCAGTTGGCAGCACCTCAAGGAAGCCACCGGCGCTACCGCATCCCCAGCTCAGTCCTTGACGGACCCCTCTACTGGGGGAATTTTTCCTCTAACCATCATCAAGGATGTTCTTCGACATCCTTTGCAGAAACTCGGAGTTGCTGGAAAGCAAGAGAATGTGATTCCCCCAGCGACACCAAGCAAGAGCGACGCGCCCCGTGAGGTCCTCCTTGGATCTCATGCAGTGGGAGGCATGATCGCCAAGCTCATTGGTGCCGTGACCAGTCCCCATGTGGCAGTGCAGCCTATTTTCGTTTCATCAAACCCGGCTCCTGATCCTACCCACCACTGGGCTATCCTCGTTGGGGACTATTATCACGAGCTAGGCGGCGATGTTGACTTCAAGATTCTGTACAACAATGACAAGACGTCAGCGCAGACCTTTTTCGGCGCATGGCAGAAGCCGATGGTGATTGGGAAGACTACCTTTAACGACGAAGCTATTCGACAGGCCGGTGAGTAACATTTTGAGACCTGGAGTGCCAAAGGTTAACGTGCATGTACAGCCGAAGAGGTCATCAAGGCGATGGTGCCCGAGTACAATGTCTACAACAACAATTGTCAACTTTTCTGCATGAACCTGGCGGACGTGATTTGTGAGGGTGGCCATGCTACACCAACCACTAGCTGGCAGATGATACCTGCTTTACAGTCGGAGCCAGCGAAACGTGTACGAGAGATAGCACTTGAGCATACCCCGTTCATACCTCCGGTCCAACTAGCATAATGGCGACTCTTAGGTAGATAATAGCTTTATATATAGTTATTACTTGAATTTGAACGTGCTGTAGTGCGTCGACTCAAATTTGATATACACTCCGATAACATGCAGACTTCCATCCACCCAAAGCACTCCTTTCTACACCTACGCGAGGCCCATCACCACCATTCCTCTCCTGGAACATATGATCTACTTTTTCCACCGCAGACTCACCTTTATCTGCCTCAAAATGTGCTGCAACAAGTGCAGTAATGCCGAGTCTCGCTTGTACGTCCCCAACATCACCACTCAATGCGAAGAATGCCCGAATGGTAAGGAACAGTCCAAGTATAACAAGAAGCAAATTGGCAACGAGGAGACATGCCAGAGGACCTTTGGGGACCTTTGCTACGAGCTTCGAGGACCGCGACTGGGCCTCTTCAGCTGGTGCGGAGAGTAAAGCTCCTCCGATTGCACCCAGGACGGTTCGACTATATGTTTCGGCGAACTTTTCAGCGACCTCTTCGGTTGTGTCGCTTTGCCATACATCCAGACTAGTTTGTTGGAGGATATATGAATCGCCAACATGAGTGTATCCTTGAGTCCCCATCACAATGTTGGTAGTGGACGAGTTGCTCGGAGAGTATGAGAAGGCTGTGACGGAGCCATTTATCGAAGTATACTTCCAATCAAGGACCTTGGTACTGCAAAGCAATGCGAAAAGAGTTGACCCATGGAGGCCGCTGGCTATATCAGGATCATCAATCAGGCCCCTGTTAGGGTTGCGGCCCAAATTCTGGTTGACGCTGACCACAGCAGTAAAGTAATATGGGTTCGGCAACGATACGAGGGAAGAAGAGTTTTTCTTTAGTGATGAGTCGGTAAAATAAGTGAGGACCATTGCATCCACCTGAGTGGTTGGTATAACTCCCTGTACTGGGCCAAAGTCGCATTTATAGCTTGCCTGCGGACCGATAATGCCGTCCTCACTTATGCAATGATTTGTGACAACCTGACACTGAGACGATGCGCCGAAAGATGTAGCTGTATAGTCCAAATTGGCATTTCGATTAGTTGGTCGCAGGCCGATAAAGGCGTAGCCTTTGCCAGTGGAGTCGGCGACTTGCTGCACCATATTTGTACTGGAGACGTTGGCGAGAAGTTCCAGTGAAGGTTCGCTGTTGATCAAAAAGGTGTTTGCTGCCGCTCTGTTGAGCGTACAGCCGCCTTTGAAGGTAGTGTTGATGTTTGTGCAGTTTTCGTTGAACCTGAAGCTGGCGCTATCGAAGGTTGTTGGTGAGAATTGGGTGAGAAGAACTGTCTTGGTCACGAAATGCAACCATGTATCCGTGGCAAAGACCAACATGCTTGATCGGGTCAGCCAAACTCAGCCTCAGGCATATCTTATATATCTTCTTACCTGAGAAGCGAAGCCAAGGCTAGCATCCATGTCATGAATGTCAAGGGCTGCGTCATTGGTGCCCTCTTCCTTTTCGAGGTAAACATATAGGTAACGCAACTCCATAGAGCGCTTAGCGAAGCATTGCTCATGATGCGAAGAATAAGAGCATACTGTCGCGGAGTTGGCTGTCTGGTCCGATCACCGTTCTGACTCGCTTGAATCAATGTTCTAGACACCGGAAATGAAACCAGGGTCAGAAGAAAAGGCAGGATGAGCGGCGCCATAGTGCTAGACCACGATGCGACAATGATTAGAGTGGTAGCAGGGAAGTCGACATAAATGACGCTGGAATCTGCTGACGCTGCCGATTGGAAGCTCGAAGAGATAGGGCTCTTGGGAATGACTTGGTAGTGAAAGACGAGACCGAGAAGTAGAGCAGAGAAGGCAATGAGAGGGATCGACGATATCATACACGCCAACCAAATGTCTCTAGCGACCCCACGGATTCGGGTGGTCGGGTTTGGAACTTCTGTGGTAGGGGTCGGCACCGCTGGCTGGTATGTATGATGAGGTTCTGGCCTGTGACCATAATGGTTGGGGGACTTCATGATGCCTCAGGTGGACGGACTGTCGCTGACGGAGTGCGGAGAACCCCAAATTCACCGGGGGCAGATGCAAGCCCTCTTATAGATACTAACCCAGGCTTTGTCCTTGCATTTCTTTTTCCTTCTTTCCGACCGAGTCTGGATTGAAAATGGCTTCAGGTGGCTGCCAATAGTTTCGCAGCCTGCTTCCAGCCTTGCGGGGGTTGAAAATCGAGATTTTGTAGCTCAAACAATAAATCGATATGGCTTGATGCTGCGATCCAATAAAAGGCTGCGGGAATGCCCAGCTGAGCGGCGTTACAATTCAATAACATCGTACAAGCACAAAAACGTTTGGAGTACCTGTCAACTCGCAATTTAAATAGCAGAACTGCCATGACCTCTCGCAGTAACTATGTGAGTGAGATTTGCAAGCTAGCTCGGTTATGTTCTTGAGATACTTCATTTGGAATATGCACAAACAATTAAGTTAGCGGACATAAGTTTAACGGCCAGTAGTAGCTGAATGCAAGGGTTCACTGAGCTGGATTAGAGGTTGAGCAGTGGACAAATCATAAGCCTTCTTTTGTGAGAAGACTAACCATTAACAGCAACGCCGACACTTCCCGTCCGCCACCAGAACCTCAGGAAGGTGAAGTCCGCCGCTCGAGTGCCAGCTGGAAGAACAAGTGCAAGGGCCGATATATCATATGGTGTCCAGTCTCTTTAGTGCCGCGTCGGAAGATCGTTCCCAGTTGCATCATTACCACGCCATTTGAGTTACTGAAAGCTGAGTGTGCTGATATCACGCGCCAAAGTCGACACTGTTATTATCAGTAGTAGCACTTTCCCTATACCTTGAAGATACTATATGAAGTGCATGATTTCAGTGTTATGTGGCAATGGTTTAGGCAAGCAAGCCCGGACTAAATAATGATTCGACAATACCTTGGAATATCTTAAGCCTCTATATACTAGTAGTCGCTAATATCTACTGATCCATAGCTCTACCATTGATGAATATCATTCAATAGCCTCGTCAGTCTTAGGCGCCGCTTCCCTAAGCCAGGCTATAACTTATCGAGCTTTGCAGTAGACCTCTGCCTAAGCTGCACCTACTTTACGCGCTCTTCTAGGCTGCCCTGGTTAATGTATATTATATCTACCTATAAGATATATTTAATAAAGTAATTATATAATTACTAAAAGGCTATATAATAATTAATAGTTATTATTAATTCTTTATAATTAATCTAAATGCAATACTTCTTGTTAGGCAGTCCTTAAGTATAAGAAAAGGCTTTATAGAAATATATTTATTCCTTAATCTTAAATAATAGGTAAGTAAAAAGTTCGCCTTTAAGTCAGCCTGATTAGTTTAAGCTTAGCAATAGGTAAAGTAACTAAATATATTAGTTATTTTATAAAGCAGAATAAATATAATAATTATTGCATATATTTAGAGTATATTATAATATTTTTGCCACTATTTGTTATTTCTGTTATAAAATGAGTAACTTATAAAGAGAATATCGACAAGCTATGAAGGTTATTACGCGAGGCCCTGTGAGGCAGTGCAAGGTTGCATTCTGTGACCAAGACTTTAGTATCCCTGCTAACTGCTCTATGGTAATGCAGCCCACGGAACACGCAGACACATCTCGCAACATTCGCCGGACCACTATTCGGCACCCATGAATGGAGCAAGGGTAGTGCTGAGCTCTATGAGTAAACCGAAGCACTCACACTGGTCATAGGTTGAGAGCAAGGGTGAAGGGCGGATATCAGACAAGCGGCGGCATCAGTAGATTGGGCAGTTGCGCGATATGATCACACCTGACGGTTGAAAGGTATACTCGAGGGGACTTGGACATTTGAACCAGCAACTAAATACGGCTCGGGACTGGGAATCGGTGAGATCTTGAAGGATAGCTGTGCCTCATAAGCGATACGTAAGCGCATACTGTCGTGAAATTTCGCTATCTGATTGACCAAAAATAAAGGAAAATAGGGAAAAGCAAAATATTGAGGGAGCAAAGGCAAATGTCTATATCCTTGTTTCTCATGACTGCCCAAGTGGGTTTGTGGCGAGCGCCACGCATTTAATCTCGATATCTGATCCGTAAGGGAGATCCTTGACCGCAGCACATCTATCATGAGTTTAGTTGTCAGCATACACTGCTAGGTAGTCCATCGCGAGGGGTCGTCGGAATCAAAACTCACGTTCGAGCAGGTTTGACTTTACCCCAGTATGTCAGGTATGGAGCGCTGAGAAGATCTGCGTTGTCGATATTGTCGAGAAAAACTGTAACGTCAGCGGCACTCTCGAGGCTAGAGCCTGCTCGTTCCAGGACGGCGCTAAGGTTTCTCATGATTTGATGCTTGGATGAAAGTCAACACAACACAAGCCAATTCGTGCGGGAATAACAGCCAGGTTATGCAAGGTAAGACGCTATGATAAAAAGGACAGCACTTACGAAGCGATCAAGAACTGTTCCCGGTACCATTTCCTTCGTGACTGGGTCAGCACCAACAACACCTGACACGAATACGAAGCCATTGGCCACGATCGCAGGTGTGTAAACTCCCGGGCGGAGCACCGGAGCATCATGCGCATAAACCGCTTGATTTTGGGCGCTCATACTGGATGAGCAAGTGTGATGGCGTCGGACGTGGGATCTGAGCAGCAAACCAGTGAGAAGGTGGTGGCAACTTTAAGTTAGTCGATGAATCTGGCGATCGCGGTTATATACCTCAACCCCAAAGCTAAAGGGAACCCGGAGATAATTTAGTGCCAAGCGGAGCGACATTTTGGGATGCTCTGCGCTTTTGCTTTGATTAGTTGTAATGAGTTGGCGAATATTGATGGTTGCTCTGAGGAATTCGCCACCATCATCAGTCAGTTCCCGTAGTGTCGCTCTCGCACACCGTAAGTGGAAGAGCGCTAACGTTAGGACCCCGGCCTCAGTAGCCATATGCGTTAAATCGAAGGCTCCATACCACAGAAGAACCGTGATTGGCAATTCGCTCAGCCTCTTTGGGTTAGGTGGTTGAGGATGTAGAGCAGCAAGCTTCAAGGCAAATCATTATGCAATAACCTAACACGCACCTGCGGTTCTGTCATAGGCTGTTAAAGAATGAAAAGAGAAGCACAACCCCATAGTAACTCGAAAAATTTGTGTCAGGTCCATCAGTTTTGCATGTTCTTCGCTCGGCAGATTCATCCCAAGTCATGATCAGTATGATTGCTCGGGCCAGGAAAATAAGGACATGTTTGTTTTGGTTTTTATTTTTGTTTTAACCGTCTGGTATAGTCTTGCTCTGTTCCTCTGCCTCTATTCCTAGATAGGGCTTAAAATTGGGTACCCATGGGTAATTTTTTTTATACTAAGACTTCCTTTTGGCCCTAGCCTTATATGGAACAGAAAGTATCGGTGACACCCATGGGTACCCAAAAAAGCAATATTTTAAGCCCTATTCCTAGATCAGTGCCAAGGACATCTCACCTACCCATCATCGCGAATTGTTACTACCTAGCTATCGTTGAACGAGTCAAGACCAAGGTTTATTGACCACCAATCTCATTTGATGAAAAGCTACACTGATTCCAGATGAAGGGTAAAACCTCACCACCACCGACAGGGGCCATGATAGCATTCAAGCCGCTGGGGCATCTTTCCAAAACTTGTTCCTGCAGTTCCAGACCCGTTGTCCCTTGGCCTAGGACAATGTCGGGATGATCATACGGCGGAATGAGTCTAGCGCCAGTTTTTGACACAACTTGGGCGGCTGCAGCTTCTCTTTCAGCCGCTGTGTTGCCAGAAAAGTAGACATTTGCACCGTAACCTTTGGTTGCAGCGATCTTCAGAGGAGAAGTGATCTTGGGCATCACAATATGAGCTGGCATCCCTGCAGTACCTGCGCATGATTGCCTGTAGACTCTACATTAGTTCACGAGCGGTAGGCCATGAGAAAATTCAAGGACATACCAGAGCTGTGTGTAGCGACACCCTTTTCCATGCCACCTCCCTCAAGCCAGTCTGGCTCCTGTTTGAGGCGCTCTATGGCGTGAAACGCTCCTCGAATCTTGAAGGCTCCGACACGCTGAAAGTTCTCACACTTGAACCAGAGTCGAAGCTTCGGTTTGGCGGGCTGACGACCGGCCCATTCAGTGTTTTCGAGGTCGCTGGGGTCCCTAGGAGTCTATGCCAATGATTAAATGTTGTAGTTGGTGACTACAGGTGTCTTATGAATGTATGGTCTGATGATGTTGTGAGCCGTGACCACAGAGTCCCGGGTGAGCGGGCGATTTGAGGAAGATTCAGCCATAACGCTGGCTTCCTGCTTAAGGTCGTCGAATGATGGTAAGGAAAAGAGTTTCTTTTTCTTTTTATTTTTATTTTTTTATTTTTTTTAATTAATTTTTAATTATTCTTTGTACCTAATGACAGATAACGGGAAGCTTAATTTATATTTATTGAGAGAATCGGAGAGGAACGGGCCTCAGTAATCCAGTTCTAGAATCGAAGAGAAACGATCGATGAAATGACAACCCATGAGTCCGGACTGGATGTCGCTAGCACTGGCCTGATCTTTCCTAATGTGGTGTGCAGGAGCGCCGGTTTTCGGGGACTATAATTTATTAGTTTTGCGAATGCGTCTTCTCTGGGGTCCCCACGTGCATCTATCTGCCTAAGCATCTTGGCACCTTAAGATACTCCAGATAGCTTGCAAAAGTAAGTAGAAGAGAGGCAGAATTATCTAGAGGAATTAGTAATAAAGTGTAGGGAGATTTGCGACTTCTGCATGTAGTCAACAATACCGACAACATGCAGCAAGGACCTTGGTCCATGCTAAAACCAGTATTGACGCACTGAGATAAGCATCTTGTGGCGTGTTGATTAGATCACCACCCGGCCTCTCAGAGCTATAGCTAGTGCCTATATGATAACTAAAGATGGGGCATATCCGGGGCCCCGGGTTCCTGGGCTCGCGTTTAGATACTAGATAGCCAGGGTGCGGTTCTCAGCTTCACCTTATCGCTACGTGCTGAGGGCTATATATTGTCAGGTACCAGCTCAGACTCCGAAATCACATCTTCATCAATCATTCTACTCTTCATCCTCCTTGTTCCTTCCCCAACACTACTTCACCCCTCTCACCAAACATGTATGGCGATCCTGCTATCAGCAACTCAATCAATGGCATTGACGGGCAAGCCATGACCCCCAAGTCGCAAAAGCCTGAGAGTGACATGCTAGACCGCCCTTCAGCCGAGTATGAGGGACAGTCCAGCGCGCTTGAGCTAAGAGCTATAGAAGGCGACGCGCATTTCCACCGCTTGGGGTGGAAGCGCTTAACAGTCGTCCTGATTGTTGAGGCCATCGCCCTCGGCTGCCTATCTCTCCCAGCCGCCTTTGCAACACTGGGCATGTTTGCCAGTGTGTTTTTGACTGCCATGATTGGTCTGATTGCCATCTATACCAGCTACATCATCGGCCAGATCAAGATCAAGATGCCGGAGATATCGCACTATGCGGATATCGGTCGGGCGATGGGTGTCAGGTTTGGCTTTCCACGGGCAGGCTACGAGATCATGGGCGCCATGTTTTGCATGCAGCTGATCTTTCTGACCGGCTCGCACTGCCTTACTGGTACCATCGCGCTCCTCAACATCACTGATAATACCACCTGCTCTCTCTCATCTTCAGTGGCATTTCCGGCATCATGCTTCTTGTCCTGGCTATTCCTCCCTCCTTTGCCGAAGTCGCCATTCTGGGATATTTCGACATTCGCTTCCCGGAGCCTGCTGCTATTACTGCGCGATCGGGTGCTTTTGCCCTTATATACCCTTCGGCCTTTAACAGCACCACCGGTCCGCTTCACTGGGAACTCCTCAGTCGGGGTAGAGCCCTTGACAACCAGGCCTATGTAGCCATGTGTTCCCAGTCTTTCGACCCTGGCTCGTCATATCCAGCCTGGGGATACAGCATGGTCGTGGATCCATCGGGACAGATAGTCGCATCAGCAAATCGAGATGAGACCAACGTTTATGCGGATCTCGCAGAGGAAGCGATTAGCAAGTGCCGAAAGCAGGTTCCGCTTGAGGCTTCAAGGAGGTTTGACATTTATCCCGATATAAATAGCCAGACATAGACAGGATAGAATGATGACGACGTATGCTCAGAACACACAGGGAAGCTCACGTGAGCAAGCTTAGCAGCGTTGGCTGATTGACCGAACCTTCATAACCAAGCTGTGTGCGAATGGTATTGGCCTGTCGCACAATTACGGCTATAGACAAGTAGTGAAGCTATATGCTGGCTGTTGTACGAGTTGTACTTCCCATTTCCCCCGTCATCCTCAGAACAGGTGAAAACGGCTCTCACGTCTCGACCTCCACGATACTCTCGATTGACTGTGCGAAGGGCTTGAAGAACCTGAAGTACTGGAAAACATCCTTCCTCCAGCGTCGTCGACGCATACCGTTGTTCGATCGAATCCTGTAACCAAAACCCGATACGGGAGTCGGAGGAATGTAGAACTGCGGGTAGTAAAAGTGATGAAAACCCAATAATATATCTGTTGAGTACCAGGCACTCATTCCAATCGAGCCCTGCGTCTATGCGGGCCAGCAAGAGAGCCCATGAGTTTGAATCCTGGTTGACGGATTCGAGATCAAGTGGCGGGTGAATCTCAGGACTATTGGCTGCGCACGAGCATAGGAAGAGCCGGGACAGAACATAGTATGCATAATCCATCGCACACTGATGATAAGTGAACCGCAAAGGCCTCACCTCAAAGCGGAGGTCCTCAGAGGGGTATGGATAGGGAGGTGGTTCGACAAACGTCTCAATTGGCAGATCTGAGAGTGACAATCGCTTGTGCCAGCGGTCGAGGGTGTCCCGCAGTGAAGCTATCGCAGATGTCGACAAACCGCCCGGTAGGTCAAGACACGTGCTAGTATTACTGCCATGCTCATCAGCTGCTGAGTTGTCCCAGTAAGACAGAAAGGCAACCGAAGCTAAGCGGCAGCATTCGCACAAAGCAGCCATGATGATTGACCGAGAGCCTTGTGCCTCCTCAAGAACGAATATGAGCCATGGCGAGGATTCCATAGATGGACTGCGACGGTGATGGTCTGGAGTGCTGTAGTGGAATCGAAGCCACCAGTTTTGAGCCCTGACTTGGGTCCAAGTGGCAATAAGTTGGCAGGTGGAGTGAGCGGGCAGAGTACCCGTGCTCGTCAACTGACATAACAGTGTATCGACGCCCATCGAGTGAAAGCCGAACTGACGAAAGTCGCCCATAAGCGATTCGAGATGGGCGAGGAGAATCATGCCCGTGAAGGCGCTATTGAACCCTTCCGTATTTGCGAGGTCTTTCCAGCTTGCCAGTCGTAGTAGAGTCGACCCGTACTTCTCACAGAACACAGCTTGGTGGCCGAGGTCAGGTCGAAAAGAGAGCCCTGGAGTCGCTTTGAAATCGAAAGGCTTCTTCTGAGGCGTCATACGGCTGAGCTGGCAGGCGGCCAAGGCCAGCACGGCGTCTCTGAGCATGACTGGCAGCTGCCAGCTTGTACCTATTCCTCTGAGGGCTGGATGAAGTCCAGGAACGCAATGTGTATTCCACACATCGTAGTAGTACACGAGTTGCCCAGACGTTCTAGTCTCCTCCAGAGATAGGCTATGCTGTTTATCCAAGGGCGGAACCAGTTCTTGTGGCTCAAGATCACTGGATTCTACAGGAGCCACCGAATTAGCGCAATTCTGGTCAACAATGCTTGTATCCAGGACTGATGGCAAGGCCGCATGGCCCTGGTCACTGGTCCAAATGACCCAGTCGTCAAGTGAACTGGTAGCATCGAATGGATCATCATGGGGATCATCCAAAGGTTCCATCCAAATAGGATCCGACTGAGCCAATGTCTGATTAGATAAAGGTAGATTGCTCATAGAATCCCTAACTGGGTCGACTTCCTCGGCTTCTGGTGTCTTGGATGCCGTTGCAGAGTGTTCAGAGGACAGGGGGCTCGCCTCAGACTCGGCCGGGGCGGGGGTTAGTGGCCCTGACGAGGGAGCAGTAGTGCCTAACGGGGAGGGGCTCGGTAGACCCAAGTCGGGATTGTCAACGAAAGTGACTGAGCGAAAAGCCAGCGTCTTAGGGGGTTGCTGGCACTGTTTGCCGAGTCTCTGGCAGCTGGAGCACGGCCGGTTCTCATCGCACTACAGCATACTAGTCAGCTCCTATGCTATCCTCATGCTGTAAAGAGGACTCAATTCCGAACAGAGTGCGCAGGTGCGAATAAGACAAGTCACATGATGTCATGGAATCAAAGATAGACAGACAGACCTTTTTGCGGCGCGCGCGACAGCTTAGGCATCCTGTGCGCGAGCGAGTGATATTCGTCTTTTTGCGACGAAGAGGCGGAGTATCATACATTGTGCCCTGTCCAATGCTGGATTCTCTATATTTTGTAAGATAAGAAAAAGGTCAAGTTTTCCGACCCGAGTCGCGGGGTTCTGTCGCGTGGGGATACCAATTATATCGCCGGCCACAAGAGTGATTGATGCGAGTCATGCCGTTTTACCGCTTCAGGAGAACGGGTGCGACCCTACAGAGCCATGGAAATGGCAGTTCCATACTGTACTAACTCAAAGTGAGTAGGATCAGCCTCAGGGGGAGAACCGCTGCATTATTATATGTAACTACGCTACGCAGTCTTGATCCAAGTCTAAGATTCTGCGGCTTAGTTGATGCGATCTCTCTCTCTACTCTCGACACTTGCTTGCATTCCCCCATTCACCCACAATGACTGACCAGAACGGCTTCAAAGACCCTATTGGTCAGAATGTCACCGACGTCCCCAAACCTGCTGCCGTTCTCGATGTTGCAAAGATCCGAAGGCATTGCACATCAATGCTCGAGGCTGCGCGTGGCTTGGGTGTAAGATTCAGAGCTCACGTCAAGACGCACAAGACAAGACTCCCCGTCTCTGCTTCGTTTCCAGAAGCTAATGGACAACTTGCAGACCATCGAAGTCACATCGCTGCAGCTCGGAGACTCCAATGAGGATGCCAAGTTGATCGTCTCGACCGTCGCAGAGCTCGAGCATCTTCTGCCCCTACTAGAGAAATATGTACAACAGGGCCGTCGCATCAGCGCCCTATACGGCATCCCACTTCCGCCCTCACAAGTCCCTCGACTCGCCGACTCGGTCCCGAATCTCTCGTCTTCATGATCGACCATCCTTCCCAACTTGCTGCACTGAGTCGTTTCCGAAAGGAGGCAGGCTTTGCTGGCGGAGTCTACATCAAGATTGATACCGGCTACCACCGGGCTGGTCTCCCTGCTGCTTCTATCAACAAAAGAAACCTTGTTGAAAAGATATTCCAATTGGAAGAGCAGGGTGATATTCAACTTATCGGCTTATACTCGCACAGCAGCTTGAGCTACGCCGGTGGCAAGCCCGCTGATGCCTTTGACAGCCTCACCAGCGAGATCAAGGGATGCCTCGAGGCACTGCACGAACTGCGCAAGTACAACAATAGCAATCGCATCCTGAACATCAGCGTGGGCGCATCGCCTCAGGCATCCGCCATGCAAAATCTGGTGAGTGACGGGCTTTCAGCAGGTGTCTCGAATGCTGCGAGGGCGTTTAAAGATTTTCTCGAGAGCTTCTGTCGCGATGTAGAAGGTATCAAGGCATCACTAGAAATCCATGCAGGCGTCTACTCCATCCTAGATCTTCAACAACTGGCCACAAAGTCCAACGAGTCGCTGCAGGGCCACGAACAAGAGATCGCTCTGACAGTCGTTGCTGAGGTTGTCAGCGTCTATAATGACCATGAGCGATACCAGCCTGAAGTCCTCATTGCTGTGGGTACACTAGGCTTGGGAAGGGAGCCTTGCCAAGGTTATCACGGATGGGGTGTTGTCAGCCCTCAAAGCAGTCCAAGCCTTCTTGGCTCTGAGCGTCGGCTCATAGTAGATAGGATCAGCCAGGAACATGCTATTGTGGCCTGGGAGAGACAAGAAGACGAGGATCCCGCGTCCATGCCACCTATTCCACTCGACATTGGCCAAACTGTTTTTGTATACCCCAATCACGCCTGTGTGACTGGCGCTATGTACAAATCGTACTTGATCGTTGACTCTTTGACCAAGAGTGACCATGGGCGAGTCATAGACAAGTGGCAGCGATCTTCAGGTTGGTGAAAAGGAGAGGTTGGCATCGGGAACCGCCATCCACTAACACTCTGCCGCCTCTCTTTCCACTCGAGATAGGCTGACCATAGCGTGGCTTTTATCGGTTGGGATTGTTGGTCGAGTTAATATTGGATACTGTATGATTATTAATGCAAATATCGATGAATCCAACAGTCTCTTAGAGAAGTAATATATATGATATGCAAGTAAGCCAAAAACCCTCATATACCTTACTTTCTACCTGACAATTAGTGTCAGAGGCTGGACCTCAGTCCACAGAAGGAGTGGTATAGTCTTAGGTAGGTGGCAGCTATAGAACAGGTATATGCCTAACTAGCTGCTTCTCTGCTACAACAACTATGAATTTAAAAACTCAATGTTACATATTTCTTGGGTTTTTTCATTAAGATATCGAGTAAAAGACATGCCCTTTTTTCCGCCTTGATCCAATGTGTTTCGTGGTTACATGACGTATTCCCGACTCGACGGCTCTGTTAGTGACAAAGCAGCCTTACAGGGTGTACAGGGATTAAGGAGCTAAGAATGAGATCAAACGAGCGAATAAAAGCAACTCATTTCTGGCAGGTAAGCACTAGCATCCTCCACTGCGTTTCGATTCTAGCTGTGTCAACAGCGATGCGAAGGATCGTACGATAGGGTTGCGCCGTAGAAGCAGCCCATAAATATCAACACCAACGCTTATGCCAGCATGAATTTCGGGACCATATGTAACAGAGCAACTGCCTAGTTGGAATTATCGAAGCAATGAACTGAATGAGTCGGGTCCAGTCTCAGGTCATCAACATCCCTCGCAGTGTAAATGCTCGAGCCCTTGCAATTTTTAGCCCTGCAGAGTATCAGTTTGTGAAGGTTATGAACGAATTGTGGCTCTCTCACCGGATATAGGTAGCAGAAAGTTCGGTGGCGAAGGTGAATACTCTCGACTTTGAAGGTACTGCTGATGAATTAGCCCTATTGAAGTCTACTATTGGGCACTATAAGTACCTCGGTGTAATGTTGACGCAACCAAAGCCATGGACGTCCTTATATGACCCTTTCAAGTTGGTCTTACTGTAGACTCTTGCCTACACATGTCAGAACCTGAGGTTAAGGTGATTAGCATTTATTGAACATACTGAGATGACGTCCGTCGCCGCCGCTGCAGTGATAGCATAAGAAAGGAATGATATCAGGTGCATGGTTACTATCTGTATGAGCGTGTGACCTGCAACGAGGCACAAGACCTTCTGGTCGATGAAGCAGTATAGGGCTAATATGGCTTTTTGTAATATCTAGGACTCTTCGTAATACACGGGAAGAAGAATGTGTTAACTTGGGTTGGCGAATGCCAAAAGGTTATAAAGACGCTGAAACGGACATTGTTCTTTTGTGGAAGGGTCTCAGCATGTCATTGCCGAGCTTTTACAGTAATCCAAGCATGGGTTCTGGCAATCATTGCCGAGTGTCTAATCATACATCTTGAAAATAAAACCGTAGCGCTGTGGCTTGATCAACGTTTCAGCTAGCCTATTTTAAGGTAAACAGATGCTTATCTATCTATATTACCCTATTAGAAGGTACTAATAGCTGACATATTGACTGAGCTCTTGGCGGAATGCGCGGAATTCATAAATGTTAGGTTCATTGCTAATTCCGTCCCAGCTCATTTTGTTATATGCTGCCACTTCCAAGTCTCGGACCTGGAAGAGTCCCATGCTGTGCGCAATGAAAAGAAATCATATATATTATCGAGCAAAGTCCCTTAAAGCGACAGAATAATGAAACTCTATAGTACAATTGTTGATATAACAGCCACCATGGCTACACACACGATGAACTGGGGTATGCTAGCCGACAAAGGATTGACTCTGCTTCGATCTTCGATCTGAACACTGAACCAGATCCCCTCTACCCAACACAATGGCTCCGAAGGCAGTAAGCGCCGAGGTACTCGAGCCAGCCAGTACAAGCCACGAGTCGCCGTAATGTTGAAGACGATATAGGCCCAGCCGATGCCAAAGTTCCTCCATCTCTCACCATACTTCATACTGAACTGTAACAGGTACTGATCCATCGTTACCATCGAAAAATACTGATACTTGCCTTTTGATGCAGGATTAATTAGGTAACCTCCAGCCTGTTCGACAAAGGCGGCCAAGAAGGAGCCACAATTGGTACCCTCTCTACCAGGAACGCGCACTATCTCGGTAGAGGTACACGTCACATTTGGCCCATGCAGGCTCGTTGTTAAGGCACCGCTAACGATATATGTCATTGGAGACACATGATACATGAAGTCGCGCCAAATGGAGGGGAGATCGGTCCGAGCGACCCCGACGCCGCAGAAGGCCATAGAGAGAACAGACATCAGTGAGGCCGGGACACCTGCCAGGTCGGCTGTTTCAATAGCACAAATAGCCAGTTGAGAGAAAGCTGATATCCGGAGGAAGAGAAATACGTTGAAGCCACGAATGTGGATGTCATCTGAAGTAGTGTTGCGAACGAAGCCAGCGGGATAATACCAGCAAAAGAAGAAGATAGCGGCGGCGAGGGTGTTCCAGATGAGCTCGATTAAGACATTGGAGAGGATGAATGCTGCATTCGAGACAGGTGAGCCGACAGGTACAGAAAAGGAGAGGTCAAAGAGCATATACACTTACTTGTCCAGCGATAAATTCTCGGGCCTCTCTCTAACCTTGTATAGAGCACGCAGCGGAAAAAACATGGGCATGATCTGTTTGTTAAATGGGTTGAAGATAAGAATACACATAGAGACTGAGGAAAGCTGATTCTGCAGGCCTTGGAGGCTATTATCGGCATGGAAGCTGAAGCCAATGAAAGGAGACTATGCCATGGTCAATACTTGGAGACACTCGGACGTTCGGACGCTGGGTTAACTGACAAAAGAAATTGATGACTGAGAGCTTTGACCAGATGTAGAAGGGAGATGCTGCTTGAAGTCTACAGGCGTGTGGATGAGAGGTTCTTCAAGTGGATAGACAAGACTGACCCCTTGTATGACATGGCGGCGATGCTTGCCCGTTCTCTTAGGGCCAAGATCTATTTTGTCATCTATCATCCCGCTCTGTTCCCAGCCATTGGTAGACAGACCCGCCGTTCTGACGAGGCCAGGCAAGGTGTCTATAGGGCCGCCGTCAATACCCTCAAATACAACCATAGGCTTAATGTAGATCCATAACTCCAGCAATACAGATAGCTCTTCTAGACCTTTACTATTTGGTATGCTATAGCTTACTTTCTCGTCGAGAGCTGTCGGCGCCTGTGGACCCCCCTTATGGAGCGAGGATAGCAGGCCATCCAGGCCTACCAAGAGCGCAATCCTCACTACCTAGAATCCTGGACATACCATTCAGTTGTGTTACCAGTGAAAAGGCTATGGTTTAGAGTCAATAAACACCGAACTCAGGAGATCGCACGTCTCAGCGAGGATCTAGAGGAAACCAATTGCCTTGAGCACGCCGATTGTATGACTCCCATCATCTTGCATTCTGGCGGCCAGCTCGGAGTTGACGATCAGATGATGGATCTCTTCAAAGACAAGTGGAAAGCTTTAATCATGATAGGCAACGGTGATACGCCGTTTTAAAGTGTACAGCCGCTCTACTCATCATCATCAGTTCCATCTTGTTCGCCAACTTGGTCCCAGGAGCCTTCGAAACACCAAGGGCCCTTTTCCGTCGACCGTAGCAGGGAACTTTATTGATTACCAGAATCCGTCGGCCAAAGCGTTAGAGTGTTTCCGGATCTCATGGTTCCATAGTGTTGATATTTGACAAATCTGGACTTTCTTGAATCATATGCCGGTTTGGGATCATTAGATGTTGGCAGGTAGGTTATATATGCAAAAGATCATAGCAATAAACCATTTAAGGAGGCAAATATACTTCTTCTTACTTATAGCCTTCTCTATAAAAGTAAAAGGCTTAATATTATAGATATAGGGCTATATGCTATATAGCCAGTATAATAGGCTTTTGCTTATTATCTATATAGTCTACTTATAGTGATCTATTATAATATCTATAATAAACATTAAAGTGTCTATTTTACTTTTATTATTTAAAGAACTTATTATTTATTCTTTATACTAAAGATAAATAGATAGGCCCTTTTTTGCTTTTAATATTAAATATTAATATAAAGTTATAAAAAAGAGTATAGTAGTTAAGTTTTTAAGTAATTCTTAATTAACTCTTAAGAAGGTTTACTTTTAATTAGCTTACTTTAATTAAGGCTTAAGATCTATAAATTTTATATTTTATATATTTTTAATTAACGTGGTTGATAAGCTTGCTGACTGGACAAGTATGCCGACCAC
>NJCR01001922.1:0-14196 GCA_002234235.1 Fusarium hostae | reverse complement strand
AAATATTAAATTGAATGGTGATAATATATAGTGAGGGATTTTTGGGATACCCGCTTATATGGGACACCCACTTATAAAATACGTTAAGTTTTTTAATTCTTTATATTTTACTTAAGTAAAGAGAAAGGCCATTTACTCTGGCTGGGAGCAATCCTGGAAAATGATGGATGCTGTTCAGGGGAAGACTCTGAACTGGAATGAGGCGGCTGCCGTTGAATATCTTGCTCCGCCCTTCGTGAACCAAGAAGAACAAGCCGCTATCAAGAGTATGATCTTCTTTTATTTTTCGACTTACACATGCGGTGCTAATCCAGATTAGACATCATGGACACTGTTGTAACCGTCAGAGGTGGCAGCGATTTCAACCCACTGAAGTGGTGACTTCACGTTCGATGCGACGATCCTGACGACAAATGTTCCTGCAACCCGGGCGCCGGCACCCTCATGGCATATAAGACCAACAGGGATTTCAGCTCCGGGTACGCGCGTATCAACTTTTGCCCTGGCTATTTCGAATTACCAAACCTTTACCAGATTGTGAGGGATAACAGCAATAAAGAGCTACCTATAGAGCATCGGGCGAATCTCAACAATTATTACAGAAACAAAGGTGAATTTGAGAAATTGGTCACCAAGACATGAGATGACTATGCTAATGGCATTTCTAGGTCGTGTTTGGTTCCACGAGTTGTTACATATCGACTGGGCTTCTGGAGTAGATTCGCCATACCATATTACTGATCTTTTCTGTATGTTAACTGATCAGAACGATGTATCCTTCGAGCTGCCGATTTATGGTCCGCAGTTAACTAAAGGCCTGGCCAAGTTCAAACTGGGTGCAGCTTGGTGGCTCAAGAGAAATGCAGATAACTTCGCCATGTACGCGATGGCCAAAACTGTACAAAAGGCTACTGGCAAATACCCCCACCTTCCACTGGCAGTGACACTCAAGGGAGTGCAGGATAATCCCGATATCTTCATGACTGGCAACATCATCATCGATCGAGAGGGAACGACAACCGTAGTCGGCCCAAAAGATCAAGATGAATGCCAAGCCCCCGATGATGAAGATGGTCCTGGGGACAACGGTAACGTTGTCCCATTCAACTCTAGCGCATGGTTCATGGACGAGAGCTACTACCCCGACGACTACAATCGACAAGTGAGGAGCTGGTTGGCTGATGCCAATCCTCGCCACAACCGTGTTCGCATAGTGCTGATTCAAACAGCGGCGGGCCCTCAGTGGATAGTAGTCCAGGACACGCCTGAAGAGGCGATCAAGGACTTTTGCCTTGCAAAAATCCTAGCAAAGGCGCCCGCAAAGGGAGACGAAAACAACCTACAGTTTTCAACTGAACTTCCTGCGTTCGAGGCCCACGGAGCCAAAGGGTGCGTTTATTCTGGACATTGTGGGTAGTTTGACTTGTGGGGATGGTCCTTCTGATATTCGATGCTGGGAGGACCCTGAGTGGGGTGAGATGTCTTACTGTGATGGGGGAAAGTACATGCTGGGAATTAAGTGTGACTGGGCATGATTTGTTGTATATTCATGTGTGATCTTGTTTCAGGGTCCCTCTAGCCAAGATGTATTATATGTTGTTGCTGAGTTACATATATGATATGCCATTTGCCTCAGTCAACGGTTAATTCCGTCTCGAATCATCAGATCGTATCATCATACAAGTAAGCCGCCGGATCAGACTAGACCATCTAAGCCATCAAACTCGACTCAAGTCTATGCGATATCCCGTCGTAAAAATACAGCATCAACTGGAGGGTCTTCATCGTCCAAGTACAAGCCAGGCTCCATGTGAATCAGCCTATATCCTCGCCGCTCATACCAATCCTGGTTAGTTGACTAAAACGTGTCAGCACTGTAAAGTGTAAACATTCACAACGGCCCAGACTTACACCCAGCTCCCTTCCGTGTTTATCTCGGTACAACTTCTTCTGCATCTCCTTCTCAGCGGTATCGAGTGCGAGGGTTTTGGCACATAGCGGTTCGTCAATTGCCATTGACTCGACGATGTCCATGGCTGCTCGACCGATGCCTTTGCTTCGAAGTGCTTTTGAGACATAGAAGGTCTTGATCCAGTAAACGCCTTCTTTGGGAAGATTGAGTACAAAGTTTCCTGTTTTCTCGTTTCTGTCATCGAGTGAGATGTGGCCCACGGGATGAAACTTTGTGTGAGTCGGTGTTCGCGGTTTGGCCTTGAGGCTTTCGGCTGTGTCAACCAATGGTGCCTTGTCCTGAGAGATGTCAGTCATAGCAGTTATAAAGGAGTATCAGAGGTTTACTGCAGGGTACGCATCTAAGTGTAGTTGAAGTGTTTCGCGGGTTTCGGGGTCATCTGGTCGCAGTGTCTAGTCAAAGTTAAACCTTTGCTATTGTGAAGTGAGCATTGAGAAAACTCACGATCCAAAAAATGGATTTCTGACCCGAGACCTGCCTCTCTTTCCATCCCTCAACTAGATGCTTATCCCAACCGCATTGGACTCGTTGCTCGTAAATTCGGTTGACATGCTCTGGAGACTTGGGGTCCCAAGGCACCAAGACCAGCTGATCTCGACGAGTTGCTGATAGCATAGCTGAATCGTTTTTATCGAAAACTCAAACTACTATCACATTAAGAGTAGGATAAATGGATTTGGGGAGAAAATTCGAAAACATAAAGATAATCATTGAGACTTCAATGAATTATTTGTCATACACGGTAATGAGTCATTGGAGGGCGCGGGATACGAGTTTATCCGAGACAGCTGGTGCGATTTCGTCGCTAAATGACGCGCCGCACAGTAGGACATATCGCCCCGGGCTGCCTTCATAGTTCAATTCAACAAGTCTCATGGGAACATTTGAGCACTACAAGTTTGGTCGGGTTCTTTCAAGTCTTACAATTAATGGCTTGCCATTGCGTAAGTTCCAATAGCCGAGTCAGTTCAGTTGTTGGTTCCACTTATTCAACCTGAGTTCCCTACCCTCTCCATGCTCACACAACCAACTTCTCAACATATATTTAAACTTTCACTTATATACCTATGTTCGGATGACCATTTAGTGAATTTAGTCACTATATAACTCCTATATTCACGTAAACAAATGCTTTTCACGAAACCATAGAAGACTGACCGCCAGCTCCAGGTACCATTTCAGCACTCACGGTGATGTGATACACAGTTGCACAGGGTAAGTGATGTGCAGGTTTAAGATTACCTCTCGGCCCGAGGTCGGTTTTCTGAAGCCATATGAAATAGCATTCTTCGGCAGTTAAAACTGGCCAAAAGGGTGTCTGTGTATTTCTTTGTGCATCATTGTGAATCAACCTCCGCAGGCATATGAGGGCGTAACTGGACATGGAGATCAAGTGGGTAGAAAGCTTATCTTCGACCCTTTCGTCAATTATGCACGCCGGGCTTTTTACTTCACTGCTCACCGGTGAAAGTAACAGTACGTCGAATTGCAGCTAAGTTAGGCTCCACCGATCCTTCTTGGCTGATGAAGCATATTGATAAGTTCTTAGCTTCTCATGCCAATCTCCCGTCAACAATATGTAATCGTTCTATATCCCTTCTATTAAATTCACTATGGTATACCCGAAACGTGCCCCCAAACCCAATCGCTAAAGAATACAAATTATAAAGATATTGCGCTTCCTAATGTATAATCATCAACTGTCTGTCAAGCTCGTCATCCCTCCCCATGCTTGCTTTGCAGATTGCACTCCTTCCAAGTCGAACAAGCTCAACAACAAAGTCATTGATGAGATTCATGTGTGAGACTTCTTGAGTAGTCAGCCGCCGTACTGGGAGATTGTTGATTAGGTCAGCGGCTGCTTTAAGAAGCTCAAGGTCTTGTTCAGCTCGTTCGTGAAGTGGATACATTAATATGTTGAAGAAGAGAGTGATCATGGCTGCTGTGGGATAGAAGACGATGATCCTGCATCAGAGTCAGTCACAGGCCTACATTCGATTTGTGTGAACTGCGTCTTACCAAAATGCTTCGCCAGCGACTCCACACATCGCTGCTCGCAAATACACAAGTGTCGAACGACTAGCTTCCAGCGCAAGAGCAGTGCTCGATTCGACCCCCGGGACCCATTCTGGCTGATCGTTAGAGTTTCCGGGATCAGGCTCCATGCATCTCCCACTCGCCCGATGAATTGCGATCATCAAATGATGGTAATCAAGATGCAGAGTGATATGTCTCATACTGCGCGGTAGATGCATCCCTTGTAGAGTGACTTGAGACTCGTTGGTGATTGAAAGTGCAGGACGGAAGGAAGGGGGTACAGATTGCCTCCATGCTTCGAGCTCTTCGTCAAGCTCTCTGATATCGCAAAGTAGCTGGGCATGAGACTTCTTTGCAGCTTGAGCTGAATATAGCATACGACTAGTTTTGTTTTTGATATGGCTCAGGCGAGGGTCCCCCGGAAGGTGAGGCATGAGACTCTCTTCTTGGAAGGACAGCGGGGGAAGATTGTCATGAAGGTTGGGGAGGTAATCATAGCAATCGAAATAGTTCTCCGGAAGTGTAAGGTCGCAATAGTCGTCGGACATAAGTGGCGGCTGACCTGTCCGTAGAGCAATATCTTTGTCAAAGATATAGCATAGCCAGAAGAGAAGTCGAAGCTGGCGACGTTCTCGCTCTGAACGTGTAACTTGTGAGCTTCGTGATTTCCAGGGTATGTATGTATGTCCACCAAGTGTGAACACCATGCGACACGCAATGGCATGGAACATGGCACCGGATCGAAGGCGCCCAGAGAACATCTCATGCATGTTCTACTTTTGTCAGTCATCTTTGGGTATTATCTACAGCTCAAAGACTTACCAGCGTGAAGACTATTTGAAGGTTGTTGACACTAGCTATCTCAAGGACGTCTGTAAGTAGATAACGTGCCTTTGTGGCACATAAATCTGTATCAACGGACGGCATGTCCGCAGATGAGTCTTGAAAAAGTACTATCATGGAAACAAAAGCCAAGACGCCAACCTTGGCACTGAGGTGCTCCAAAGAAGGCGCATCACCTGTATGAGGCTGATACGCCAATTCGATGGTGTCCTTGAACAGAACCCGTTCTACGACGGGAAAAACTAAGCTGAACGAGGAGTGAATGAAGGCGTCGAAAACCTTTTCAGTAATACTCCTTTCAGGGAGTTCGTACAAGTCGCGTTGGTTACGGCCATAGTGTGGTGCAGACAATCGGGCAGGGTTAGAGTGGTCTTCGGCACCTGGATCGAACAGAACCTCTTGGCCAGTCTTTGCGGTTATCCATTTTCTACCCTGCTCTGACAGCAGAGGCATTCCATTATGCTGACTGATGTGGCCGAAGTGGCAACCACCATAATGGATTTGCCCATAGGAAACAGAGCTGGTAAAGCCACCAGCAGGAGATGGAGCTTGAGATATGAACGGCGATCCTTGGGACATGCTTGTAGAGCGCGAATCTGTAGCTCTCAGAAAGGAAGAAGATGGCCGGTTGAATCTTTGAGGGGTATCGTCGGCCGAGTCTCCAGTACCAGGGTCCAAACTCTTGTGGGGATCGGTTACTAGTGAACTTGGAGTCAATGGCTTGGATGTACTGCTCTCGGAGTTTTTCTGATTGGAAAGTGTCTGAGAAAGAGCATCTTCAATGCGCTTAAGGCGCTCTGCAAGGCTTTGCTCTGATGTTTGGCGAGATCTAAGATACCAGTTAAATTGAGCTACCCCACGGGGCTGAACGCCACGCTTAGGACTTACCTAGCCTTGGCTGCCTTCTTACGCCCTCTCACTCGGTTAAATGTACAATCCAAGCCATGGTGCTCACACCAGTTGCAGGGTGAATCTGGGCTTGTTGAATCGCATTGGATCTAGAAGGATGAGGGTAACTTGTTAGCCAACTGGGTAAAAGAGTAATACACCTTTACGGAGACAAGCATGGAGGACAAGCAGCATCAATCTCGCCAAGAGATGTATGGAACCGATCGATAAGGGGGAAGCGGAGGCCCCGGGAATGAACGGAGATGGGGCAACGGATACGTACCTTTCTCTTATGACAGGCATCACAAGCCCGTTTCTGCATCATGATTGCTTATTAAACTCTGATATGCAAGTATGATTAGATTGCAGGAAGAAGGAGGTGGGTTAGTTCGCCGAAATCGAGTTTGCCAGCTTCTACGTTGGGCTCAGTTCCACAACTGAACCAAACGGCCGGAAGATTGGAAAAAGTTACAGTGAACAACGATATGGTATAAGCCTACGGCTGAAAAAGCCAAGATATGAGGCAAAATGAGGCTGATGTGTCAAACTCGCGGTCTTTTGCCAAAAAGCCTTGGACCGAAAGATTCGTAAACGCGGAACATGAGGCTCTCCGAGGATGGTTCGGAAGATGATGTTGAAGAAGAATGCGACACGACCGCTGAATAAGCGGAAGTTGCTTGAAGCAGAAACGAGAACGAGGTCAGCGCTAAACGATATCAGACAAAGTGTCAAACCTTGAGCCGGGATCCCACGTGAAGACCACGACCTAAACCTGGGCTAGACATGGGTTGATCTGCCGAAGATAGTGACTAGTGACTAAGCGGAGGATTCATGATTTCCTCATCTTCCGGCCCATTTTTACCACCGGTAGATACTTTTCAATTTATAGAAGCCTCTCCAATTACCCCTTGAAATCATTTCTGTTGATCCTGTAGGGGGTCAAAGTCGGAAAGACGGCTTTAAGGTGACCGACTCGGATGCGGCTTATTATCTTTTGCGTCATTGATTTTTGACTTTTTCCTCAGCCGGAGCTTGTCGCAGTTTTTTACAGTCCGTCTCATATGTTAACGAATGCGAAGCTGGCTGTGCGGGCCTGTTTCTCGTAGTCGGTCTTTCGCACTCATCCATTTGTCCGCAATTGCGACAATCAATAGTGCATTCCTAAGCTGACTGCTTGTAATTGGAATCATTATTGTCATTTCTGTTGTAATGTTTGCTGAAAATCACCTCACGTTTCACATGCATGTGAGCCAGGCCTTGACACGGCTGGAACAGCCCCTGTAACAAGCGCTTTTCGTTCTGCATAGACTGACTGCCTGGGTTAGCGGTTGAATCACCACTATTTCCAATTACGCTATACGCTGCAGCCACCAACATCACCAAGGCCAATTAACTAAGCGGTAAATTTGACACTCGGCGTCGGGCGTAGAATATTCTTATCAGGGTCCATAGATCCACAACTTCCGTCAGATCCAAGTGGATCGAAGAACCCTCTCGTACTATAATGCTTGTCAAAACAGGAATCAGATCCAATTATTTTATTGGTCTCGCTATCTGTCCCACCCTGCTGTCGGACACCGAAAAAGCCCGTCAGTCTCTAAAGCCGATGCTTGTCAAAACGTGTAATTGTTTATAAGAAGCATGCAACCACTTTCCCTGTAAAAACATGCAGTAACAAACACCATTTTATTATTCTTTATAGTTTTGTTTGAAGACAAAAGCTCGGTGCGCAATTCGGCGGTAGAGGCTACTTTCTTTAGCCAGGGCGAACTTGAAGTCCAACCAAAACAACAACAACATCAAAATGGACTCGGACAGTAACGACTCGCAAACGGTTTATGAGCCGACGCCCATGAATGAAATCTCCCACGATGACACCGAATGGTCTATGAAGTCTGAGGTGGTGGAGTACAAGGAGAGGGATAAGGCATCTGGCTTCCCTGACAGAGAGCTTGGTGTTACATGGGCCAACCTCACTGTCGATGTCATTGCTGCTGATGCTGCCATTCACGAGAACGTCTTGTCACAGTACAACATCCCCAAGCTCATCAAAGAGTCTCGCCAAAAGTCACCTCTCAAGACCATCCTCGACAACAGCCATGGCTGCGTCAAACCTGGAGAGATGCTCCTTGTTCTCGGCCGTCCTGGCTCAGGTTGCACAACACTTCTCAACATGATCGCCAACAAACGACGGGGATACGCCGGTATCAAGGGTGATGTCCACTACGGATCTATGACAGCCGAAGAGGCCAAGAACTATCGAGGTCAGATCGTCATGAACAATGAGGAGGAAGTCTTCTACCCAGCTTTGACTGTTGGCCAGACTATGGACTTCGCATCTCGACTCAAAGTGCCTTTTCATCTCCCCAATGGTGTCAACTCGCACGAGGAGCTGAGAGTCCAGTCAAGGGACTTCTTGCTCAAGTCTATGGGTATCGAACATACTATCGACACCAAGGTTGGTGACGCATTCATTCGGGGAGTCTCTGGAGGAGAACGAAAGCGAGTCTCCATCATCGAGGCTCTGGCAACGCAAGGCTCAGTCTTTTGCTGGGACAACTCGACCCGTGGCCTCGATGCCAGCACGTGAGTACTGATACTGAAACCCTTTACGTACCTCTCTAACTTGATCCAGTGCTCTAGAGTACACCAAAGCCATCCGCGCCATGACCGATGTGATGGGTCTCGCCTCCATCGTCACCCTCTACCAAGCAGGCAACGGCATCTACGATCTCTTCGATAAGGTCCTCGTGCTCGACGAAGGCAAGGAAGTTTATTACGGTCCTCTCAAGGAAGCCAAGCCCTTCATGGAGAGCATGGGCTTCATCTGCCAGCATGGCGCCAACGTCGCAGACTACCTCACTGGTGTCACTGTCCCAACCGAGCGACAGATCCACCCCGATCACCAGAACCGTTTCCCACGAACCGCAGACGCTCTTAGAGCAGAGTACGAGAAGTCGCCCATCTACGAGCGCATGCGGTCTGAGTACGACTATCCCACTTCTACGATCGCCGACGAAAGAACCAAGCTGTTCAAGCAGGGGGTTCGTCAGCAAAAGGACAAGAAGCTTCCCGATAGCAGCCCCATGACGGTCGGGTTCTTCTCACAGACCAAAGCTTGTGTGATACGTCAGTACCAGATTGTCCTCGGAGACAAGGCTACCTTCTTCATCAAACAGATTTCCATGATTGTACAGGCTTTGATCGCTGGCTCTCTGTTCTACAATGCCTCTTCTGACTCGAGCGGCCTTTTCATCAAGGCTGGAGCCGTCTTCGTGGCTCTCCTCTGCAACTCTCTGGTTTCCATGTCTGAGGTCACCGACTCGTTTACTGGCCGTCCTGTTCTTCTCAAGCACAAATCCTTTGCTATGTACCATCCTGCTGCCTTCTGCATCGCGCAGATTTCGGCTGATATACCGATAATTCTGTTGCAGGTCAGCACCTTTTCAGTTGTGGAGTATTTCATGGTCGGTCTTACTGCCACGGCCGGACACTTCTTCACCTTCTGGATTCTTCTCGTTTCCATCACAATCGTAAGTGTATTACTTCCAGCTACTGCTTTTTTCAGTGCTAACACAAATCATCAGTGCATTACCGCCCTTTTCAGATCTATCGGTGCGGCTTTCAGCACCTTTGATGCTGCTTCCAAGGTTTCCGGTCTTCTCATCAGCGCCACAATCATGTACTCTGGCTATCTCATTCAGAAGCCTCTCATGCACTATTGGTTCGTCTGGATATTCTGGATTAACCCTTTGGCATACGGCTTTGACGCTCTTCTGTCCAACGAGTTTCATGACAAGATCATTCCTTGTGTTGGGCACAGTCTCGTACCAAGTGGTCCTGGCTTCACCAATGGTGATCACCAGGCTTGTGCTGGAGTAGGTGGAGCCAAGACTGGAGTGAACTTCGTTACTGGCGATGACTACCTGGCATCTCTCTCGTACGGCCATGACCATCTTTGGAGGAACTTCGGTATCATTTGGGCTTGGTGGGCTCTCTTCGTTGCCATCACCATCTACTGCACCACCAAGTGGCATGCTTCCTCCGAGGACGGACCCAGTCTGGTTATTCCTCGAGAGAACGCCCACATCACCGCTGCTCTCCGTCAGTCCGACGAGGAGGGACAGACAAAGGGCGAGAAGAAGATCATGGGGAGCAGTGATGGCGGTGTTGTATCTGGCGACGACACCGATACCGGTGGCGAAGTGGGTGGTCTGGTGCGTAACACGTCTGTGTTTACCTGGAAGAACCTCAGCTATACTGTCAAGACTCCTCAGGGAGATCGCACCCTTCTCGACAATGTTCAAGGCTGGGTCAAGCCAGGCATGTTGGGGGCTCTTATGGGTTCTTCTGGTGCTGGAAAGACTACGCTGCTCGATGTTCTGGCTCAACGCAAGACTGAGGGTACCATTCGGGGCTCTATCATGGTTGATGGCCGGCCGCTTCCGGTTTCTTTCCAGCGGTCTGCAGGTTACTGCGAACAGCTTGACGTCCACGAACCTTACGCTACCGTCCGCGAGGCTTTGGAGTTCTCTGCCCTTCTTCGACAAAGTCGTGACACTCCTCGTGAGGAGAAGCTCAAGTATGTTGACACTATCATTGACCTTCTGGAGCTTCACGACCTTGCAGATACTCTGATCGGCCAAGTCGGCGCCGGTCTGAGTGTCGAACAGCGCAAGCGAGTTACTATTGGCGTCGAACTGGTCTCTAAGCCTAGTATCCTGATCTTCCTTGATGAGCCTACTTCTGGTCTTGATGGACAATCTGCGTATAACACCGTTCGGTTCTTGCGGAAGCTGGCTGCCCACGGCCAGGCCATCCTCGTCACTATTCACCAGCCCTCTGCCCAGCTCTTCTCTCAGTTTGATACCCTTCTTCTCCTCGCCAAAGGCGGAAAGACAGTGTACTTTGGCGACATTGGCGAGCACGGCAGCACGGTTACTGGCTACTTTGGCCGCTACGGGGCTCCTTGCCCAGAACATGTCAACCCTGCCGAGCACATGATTGACGTCGTCTCTGGACATCTCTCGCAAGGCAAGGATTGGAACCAAGTCTGGCTGTCTTCCCCCGAACACGAGGCTGTTGAGAAAGAGCTCGATGCCATTGTCAGCGAAGCTGCTTCCAAGCCCCCAGCCACTACCGACGATGGTTACGAATTTGCTACCTCTCTGTGGGAGCAGACCAAGCTCGTCACCCATCGCATGAATATCGCCTTGTATCGCAACACAGACTATATCAACAACAAGTTCGCTCTACACTTGTCCTCTGCCCTCTTCAACGGCTTCACATTTTGGCAGGTTGGATCGTCTGTCGCTGAACTCCAACTGAAGTTGTTCACAATCTTCAACTTCATATTCGTCGCTCCTGGTGTCATGGCTCAACTTCAACCCTTGTTCATCCATCGTCGAGACATCTTCGAGACGCGTGAGAAGAAGTCCAAGATGTACTCTTGGGTCGCCTTCGTGACTGGCCTGGTTGTCTCAGAAGTCCCTTACCTGATCGTTTGTGCTGTCATCTACTACGTCTGCTGGTATTACACTGTTGGTTTCCCAAGCGATTCTACCCGTGCTGGCGGCACCTTCTTTGTCATGCTTATGTATGAGTTCATTTACACTGGCATTGGTCAGTTCATTGCTGCCTACGCGCCCAACGAGGTGTTCGCAACACTGGTAAACCCGCTTGTCCTCACTATCCTCGTGTCTTTCTGTGGTGTCCTTGTACCCTACTCCAGCATCCAGGCGTTTTGGCGTTACTGGCTCTACTACATCAACCCCTTCAACTACCTGATGGGTAGTATGCTGGCTTTTGACATGTGGGGGGCTGATGTCAAGTGCAAGGAAAGCGAGTTTGCTCGTTTCAGCCCTCCCAACGGTACCACATGTGGCGAATACCTCAAGGAGTGGCTTACACACGTGCCTAGCAAGTTGATCAACCCCGATGCGACCGAAGAGTGTAAGGTGTGCACGTACAGCAAGGCTGAGGACTATCTCCGGACTCTCAACATCAAGGAGTACTCATACGCTTGGAGGGACGCCGGTATCACAGCTGCGTTCGTTTTCACTTCGTATGGTCTTGTTTACATTCTCATGAAGCTTCGAACCAAGACTTCTAAGAAGGCGGAGTAGGAGCAATGTCGCAACCTGATTCGGCCAGGTCTTATAATTAGATCTTTTCTTATTCAAATATCATCATAGACTGTATAGAGAAACCTTTAGACTGCGCAACTAGACTATCACCATAGCACCCATAATAATAATTTATTCTTACCATAAATTCAACTAATATTTGGTAATGCTGCTTTCCGAACCAAGGGCTTTACTGCATGCATCCCTCTGCACTATGATGGTCCTTACAACCTACAACCACCCCCTAACCACAGAGGCCATTTGGCATTGTTCCACTGGGTACCACAGCGGATGTTCTGGCTTGGCTCGTCCAGTAATATTTCAGGCTCATTGGGAGCTCAGAAACAAGAGTCTCCTCCGAGCATCGAAGCTGTGTCTCTGATGCAGGTGTCAGCCTACAAAAGCTTGGAAGTTGTTGATCAATATCAAAATTATACCTCTATCCTACAAGCTTATTCAAGACCTTCGATTTATACATTTCTTATCCTCCTTCCAAGAGGTTGAGCTACCAAACTAGGTTAGTCTTCTTCTTGGTCTTCTGCTTATCTGGCTTCTTAACCTGCACCACAAACTTCTTGTCCTTAGGGCTTTCATAACTCAGATATGGGTCCTCAAGTAGTTCCTTCACAGTGGCACGTTCCTTGGGAAGCCACTTCAACATGCGCTTGAGAAAGTTAACCAAGAGGTCTCGTTCTTCGCGTTCAATATTCGGATATGGCAGGCTCTGAAATGTGAATGACTTTTCGAGTAGGAGGCCGGGAAACAGGAATTCGCCTGGCCTTATTAGTGATTCAGTCATTAGTTGTTCCAGATCAATAACTACGGTTGTTAGAGAAGTATAGTGAACGGAACTTCTCGTGTCCACGGTCATAAAGCTCATCCGGCATTGGACCCATTAGTCGAATCATTTGAGCAACGAGTAATTGGTCGTCGACCTCAATATCATGTAGCAGTCCAGAGACAGGATTCAAGCCTAGGTAACTAAGCAGTACGGGACCGAGATTCCATATATCAGCAGGATATGACCAGTATGCTTTAAGCAACACTTCTAGGACCTAATAAATATCAGGTTGAATCCACTCATTATTAGCGTCATCACCATCCATGGCCTGGCCAAAATTGGTCAATTTGACGTGTTATTGGAGCCTTCAATGGTCCAAAGTCCTTCTGAGAGCCGCGCGATAGGAAAATTGTTCGATCAACTTTTCTGTAGCGACGCATGGGGTTGGCCAAATGATGTTCTGCGTATTGATGTAGAATAGTAGGTTCTTCGAAAGGAACCATAAAACTGTCAATAGTTAGATTCGAAACCGTCGAAAGCACAACAAATAAATTTGTGCCCAGGGTGCGAACTTTTGCGACAGAGGACATCTTCTGAAAACTGGGCCTCTCTTGTGTAATCAAGTCGTATGTTGTGAACGCGATTTGTGGCTTTCGAAGCAACATAGCGATGCTTGGTGCGTCAGAGATGGTCAGATGTATTATACTACACAAGGGCAGGGAGAGGACTCACTGTCTTGCGTCACGCGCTAACAAGACAGTAGATCTTTCCCCATAACCCAATTTTGAGACTATTTTGTACCGATCGTTGAGAATTTCGCCGACTCTTACAGACAGGTAGTCGTTTGCGACGTAGCCTGGAAGGGTTTCTTCATCCTTGGCATACAGGAAACCTAAGGTATCAAGATCTTGTAGAAGTCATAGGTCAGATGACACAATATGACGAATAACAGAGGTAAATGACTACTCCCTTTCTCTTAATGTAGTATCCTCTGAATACATTTATGTACAACCTTGCGAGTCAATATTGTACTTTAATATACATAATGTCAGATATAGGGAAACTGGCCACTACTAGAAATCAGTCACCTTCACTAAAACACTAAAAACAAAATATTATAAATATCTTAATTAAAAATATATTACTATATTTTTTATATTAAATAAAATTACTATTAATAAATATTTAAATAAAAATAAAAATAATAATCTTTAAGTTTTAATTTTTTAATATATTATATTATTTTTTATAATTATAATACTTTTTATTTATAATTTAAATTACTTACTTTATATTAATTTTACTTTATTTATTTCTACATATAAAGTTAATTAATTATATACCTTACTGTATATATTTAATTAATTAAGTTATAACTTTAAATTAATTTAACTTTTATTAATTAATTTATATAACGTGGTTGATAAGCTTGCCGACCAGACAAGTATGCCGACCACCGCCCTGTATAGCTAAAAATAGGATACACTATAGTACCTAGATACCTTGAATAACCTAGTTAAAGATCAAAAAAAAAATATTTTAAAATACTA
>NJCR01001917.1:1328-61570 GCA_002234235.1 Fusarium hostae | reverse complement strand
CATTTCGTAGTCAATGTTCTAACTGCATTAGTCTAAGATTCAGCCACCCGATCTATTTATAGCCAAGCCGGTCCAGACCATTAAGACCGGTCCGACCATGGTCTTGAGAAATCCTCAGACCAGACCAAGTCTTGGCGGTCTAGACCAGACCAAGACCAAGTCAGACCAGACCATTCCGATCACTGTCTCAGGGATATCGCACAAGCTACCATCGACACCACGGTGTCTAGAGAGAGGGTCAAGAACCTTTGCAGAAGATGGGGCATGTCATGGGACAGTTGGAAAGCGACTTTCGATCTTCATCTCACATACCGTGGCCCTGAATGGCAGGTTCTTCAGTTGATCGCTACACGAGAAGCGAGTAAGCGTCGTGCTCAGGTGATTTACAATACCCACAACGCGACGATGTTTGAGCACGAAGCGTTCATCTACGCAGCATTCTCAAAAGGCAATCAGTGGGAAATTGCAAGAGAGCTAGAAAAATATGCAGCTTGGTCTCTCGAGTGGGAAGAGTTTGGACTGAGCAAGGCAGAAGACATCTGCGTGCTTATGAATGTGGTCAGAATGGAAGCAATCGCTAAAGGAAGAAACCGCTTGAGGAAAAAGCGCACGGTGGTGTTTTCGTCGCAGTCTCCTTGGTGGGCGCCGAAGGAATTTGTGAAATTGTATAATACACAGGGAATGCTGGGAAAGTCTGCTAGTGAGATGATATATGATGCGTATTGCCACCTTGAGCGGATGACGCGGTCTTGGGTCTTATTGTCAAAGGATCAGATTCATCGAACTGGTGTTGAGTGTATACGTGAATGGTTCAAGGATGGTTTTCATACGATGAGACATGGGTACCGAGTTTCAAGTTAGATATCCTGTATTAATGAAAAAAAATAATTACTTCGCCCTAAAGCATGAAAGGAGTTTGCTTTACAGGGGCAGATATATCGCGTTATATACCTCCCAAAGCACGCAAGATCTACTAGAGATGTAGAAAGATCCACTTGTCTGTATAATTCTGGGTCTCTGGTCCTTTCGTTACTACCATCATAGATACTCGTTCTAAAGGGAAGACGATTCACACAATTCCCACCAGTCCCTTAGTTACAGTAGCAATATGGTTCCGCAGCTACTGGCAAAGGAATGTGGTATCTTCCCCCGCAATTTTTTCCCCGGATTGAAGTTTCGGTAAAGATTATCTATTGTTAACTTGACTACGAAATAAGAGTCTGGAGAATGTTGAACCCAATCTCTCACAGATCACAGAGATCGCAACATATACGATGCAGTACTTAGCGGCGGCTTTCGGAGCCGTTCCGTGTATTTGGACTGTGGTTCGGATATCAACATGTCACTAGCAGACGTTAGCGTTATTTCCGTCAGTAGAGAATGCGCGGGGTACGTGGCTAGACTGAACCCCTCCTCGATTAGGTGATTTTCAACATGTACTCCAGCTCGAAGGATTTCGAGTTGAGTACTTTCTTTTAATTTCTCTTATATTTTGACTCAACTGGCCTTATTAATGGCTGGGCGCCTTGATTAATCTGCATTAAAAGTGTTAGAAGATCCGCTATGACACAAGCCACTTCGGCTCAAGGTTAGTACCTGACTCCTCTGGGCACTTACCAGAGCTTCGGAAGCGACAGCCGGTTCTAAGAAATCTCCCCCTTACACCGTAATGCAAAGATCATCAGCGAAAACAATTGGCTAATCAATGACATGGCTCACCAACCAGGGGCTTCTTGTCTCGTCTGTCGCTCCCGCAAGGTTCGTCTCCATTATTCGTCGCTATTGTGATTGGTTGCCGACATTACAGGTAAAATGCGACGGAGCTGTTCCGGGCTGTCAGAACTGCGAGACCATAGGCGTCAATTGCCCCGGGTACAACGCATCTCCAGGAGCCCAGAAGAGATTGGAGGCTAATACGCTGGAGACTGTCTATCGTGCTTCGGGTGTTGAGAAACGACGGGTTGGTTCGTGCGAGGCTTGCCGAAGAGCCAAGGGTCGTTGTGACAAGGCTCGGCCAGCCTGCTCAAGATGTCTTCAGCGGAGTCTCGCTTGTCACTATCCACAGCGACAGAGAGCCAGCGCTGCAACCCGATCAAATGTTTCCGAAGAGAGTCCTCGGAACAATGAGCCGAGACCTGATGTACCTGATATCTCTCCGGGTACAGCCTTTGAACCCAGATCTTCAATATCTCCACTGGAACCAAGTGCCCGGTAACGGTCGCGATCATTCAGACGAGTATTCGTACTAACAGAATCTAGGATACACAACAAGTCCCTGCCGTGGGATACCCAGACTCTGAAAACATTAACGGGCGTGTATTTCAACAGAGTGGCTACTCTTCGATGCCTTGATTTTCTCCACAAACCTTCGTTCAATCATTCACTTGACAAAGGGTCTTTGGTGGAAGACTATGGCGAGGCAATTCTCTATGCGATATCCGCACACGGACTTCGGTTTGTTCCATGCACTGTAATGCAGAATACAAAGACGGTACACTAACTGACTGTAGAATCCAAGAGGTCGAAGGCAGGTCAAATCACACTATCCAGCCGGAGCCGTCCAATGTCCCCGGGCACATATGGGCTGTGGAGTCACAAGCTCTTGTCATGAGAGAGATAGGCAAACCAACACTAGTGACAACCATGGCAAGTCTATGTAACATCCGCTATATAGAGAAACAGGCTAATGAAGTACAGACTCTTGTACTCCTTTGCGAATTCGCCCTCCAAACCGGCCAAGACGCTCTAGCCTTCATGCTCTGCGGATGTTGTCACAGTGCAGCTCGACTTCTAGCTCTCGATCGCCCAGCCATGCCGAGAAATAGGAGGGAAGAGTCTCAAGATAGTATCCTGATTGAAGCTCAGAGACGGGTTCTCTGGTCATGTTTCATCCTAGACAGCATCGTCGGTAGTGGTGTGAATGAGAACCTGAGGTGGAGGGATGGAGCACCTCAGATCCCTCTTCCGAGTTCGGACCAGTGCTTTCTTTCTCAATCCTCGACTGCCGAGGCGCTGTTGTTTCTTCCTAGAGGCTCTGACATGTCACCATCGAGCGAGGAGTTGCAGAGATACAACTTACGTTCTAACCTCATTTACCTGATGAGCATGAGAACAAGGGTCTTGCGGTATGCCCCTCACTCTTTTACATAGGCATTTCGCTGATTCTTTTAGGCTTATTCGAAAGAATTTAGATACGGTAGATATCTCAGATGCTCAATCTCCGTTCATGCAGACCCTTCATGCTCTGAAAGTCTGGAACAACAGTATCTCAACGCAGCTTCAACTGACAGAGTTCAGCATATACGTACACAAGGAGCTCAATACTTTAGAGTCACTTTTCTATCTCCACCTTTCTTATCACATCCTTATCTGTGATCTAACACGGATATCCATCCCCGGCTTCGCCTTTCCACTCGCAGCGGCATTCCCCGCTGCTCCACAAGCATTCATCTTGCACTGCCAGGACGTCTGTCGACACCACGCTGTGCAGGTAACACAGATCCTGCGAATGATGGCTCAACATCTGAGCCCTTTGTTCTCTGAGTCTACGACTTACGCTGCGACTTATGAAGCGACCAAGATCATGATTGTGTATTCTGCCTCACTGGGTGAGAGTAACCGTGATACACAGATGCAGCTCAAGGAAGACATCATGTTCAATATGAAGGTGCTAAGTGAGCAAACCCGTGGAACTCTACCAACACGAGCAGTACGAACCCCTTGGTCTATATAGAAACCTTGATGCTGATAATCTCTAGTGTCGTGCCCTCACGCGTCTCCTCCGTCGATTCGGATTCAACGACATTGCAAACAATGACCGTGCCACTCCGCCATCGTACGTAAACATCTAGACTTACTGCCATTAATTACTAACTACGTGAACCCTTTAGACGCTCAGAAGATGATGCAGGAGAAGTCAGTGGTCCTCCTGAAGCTTTTTACCTTTCAGATCTCGCTCCTTTCCGTCGCGCATATGACGACGTCAATGAAAACCGGAACAGACGTGAGAGTGTAGCTGGATCACTTGCGAGTTCTTCTCAGAATTTTACTCAGAATGCGCCTGTTTTAAGACCATGGAATCATCAAGTAGCCCAGCCATTGAACGCGTCTCTGATGCCGAGCAATGAGGTCAACCCCATGGAAGACTACACACAGGTTGCAGGGGATATGTCCAATGAAATCACCTGGGACTTATTCTCACTACCGGATTGGGTATTCGAGCAGCATGATATGGACTTTGGTGCATGACGAAAGTAACATCTGTCTCTACTGAATTTGGTCATGACTTCAAACCATCATCGTCGTAAATTACAGCGATGTATATACTATCTAAACTGGAACAATACCTACCAACTCCTTTGGTGTAATCTCAGGTCTCTTGATATACTTGATCCAAGAATACGGATCCTCCATCTCGTCCTTGATCGTATCTTGCTGAGCTCCCTGTTTACCAGCCATACCCGGAAACTCACCCGCTAAGCCCACCACGCCAACCTCAGCCTTATACTCCTCCCAGAGCTCTAGCATCTCCGCCATCAACACAGGTTGAGACTCTGCCAAATCATTCGTCTCGCCAGGATCGTTCTTGATGTTGAATAATTCCCATCGTTGAGGACCCTTTGGTTTGGGGACATAGGTAATCTTCCAATCACCACGACGAAGAGCGCCTGAACCTGCGACTTCGAAGCCTGCGACATAATCTTTATCGTGGATAGGTGAAGATCGCGAAGTTTTATCTAGCTGATCCAGGAAGGATTTCCAACTTTTGCCACGGAGAGGCATGACTGATCTTCCAGCGTAAGTATCTGGGTGGCTAAGACCAGCATATTCCAGAATGGTAGGAACGATATCCATTACCGTGGAGAACGCATCTGTCACGACACTGCCGTTTGCCTTTGACGCGGTTTCTACCGTAGGCTTGACGACAAGGGGTACTCGACAGCCGCCCTCCGTGGAAAACATCTTGTATAACCTCGAAGGTGCTGTAGCCGCCTGAGCCCACCTCGAACCATACCAAACGAAAGAGTTTCCACGACCAATATTCTCCAGACTGTTGTCGTAGTATTTATGCACGTGGTCCATGATGGTAGTTCCAACGAGGGGGAAAGCTTCATAGCTTGCTCCCTCAGCACCATTGTCACTCATAAACAGAACGACCGTGTTGTCATACTCATTCTTGTCCTTGAGATATCGAATTACCCGGCCAATGTTCCAATCCATACGATCAACCATGCCGGCGTAAACCTCCATAGCACGCGCACTCGCAGCCCTTGTTTCGTCATCGAGCTGATCCCACTCGGCAGGCTCACCGGCAACAGTCGTAACTGGATGAGCCACAACGGATTTGTCGATCAGGCCCAGATCCTTGAGCCTCTGGAGACGCTTCTGACGAAGGGCTTCAGGTCCATCATCGTAGAAACCACGATACTTGTCGCAAGATTCCTTGGGAGCCTGGAGTGGCCAGTGCGGCGCTGAGAAGGGGAGATACGCGAAGAAAGGCTGTTGGCGTTCCTCCTCACTTCGTTCAGACAGGTAGCTCAGAAGCTTGTCGGTGTATCCATCGGAAGAGTACCAGTCAGGGCCAAGCTCGCTCTCGGCGAGGAACTTTCCGTCCTCAGCATGCAGGGCTCGCACAGCTGTCTCGAAGAACTTGCCCGGCTCAGACTTGGGGTCTTGATACTCTGGCTCATACGCTGCACATGTTAGAGATGTACCCAATCTATCTTGGTTCGGCTGACGTACCATAATGATTCGCACAACCAGGCAGCAGAGCCAAGCTCTTCTTGAAACCCCGCTTGTTCGGATGATGCTCTGGCCTGAGCCCCAGATGCCACTTGCCACTCATGCAGGTGAAATACCCTCCGTCTCTCAATAACTCAGGAAGTGCAACAACCCTCTCATTAAGATAGCCTTCATGACCAGGCTTTCCCTTGTGAGCAGGGGAACTTCTGGTAATTTCTTGGAGTTGACCTAGTCCAGCGATATGGTGATCTGTGCCTGTCATAAGCATAGATCTCGTGGGACTGCATGCCGCAGCGACGTGAAATTCCGTGAATCGGATTCCTCCGGCTTCTGAAGCGAGACGATTAATGTTTGGCGTTGAGATTTCTGAGCCATAACAGCCGCAGTCACTGAAGCCGAGATCATCTGCGACAATGACCAGGAAATTTGGTCGTGTAGTTGGTTGAGAGCCCATTATTGATGTTGACTGGTGATGGACACTTCAAAGTAGACTAAGAGAGTTTTAGTTATACAAACATTAAATAATAATGAGCATTAAAAGGTTTAAAACTCCAAGCAATGGTCCAAATTCCATCGGCTAGAATAGTTAGTACAACGCTGATCATTTCATCCCCCTCACAGAAGGCCAAGAATTGGCTCCGGTTCCTGTGGACTATCTCGGAGCCGCGGTCATGAGGGAGCCGATTTAGCGCCGGCTCTCGCTGCCGGTCAGCCTAGGGTATCCATATTCCAACCCACTTTGTTCTTAACAACGGGATAGTTACCAAGATCTCGGGTCTACGATTTGTCGACAGGCATTTTGGCTGATTCTGGGGTTGAATTGCGTTATTGTCTAGCTCTATCGCTCATGGCTATTGACGCCCTGTCTTCGATCTCTCATGCCAGTTCTCCTGTTGGTTGGTAGGGACGTGCTTGTATAAAGACATAGCCAGCCTGTGTCTCTGGACCTCTCAGCTTTTGTCATCACCGGTGCTCAACTAGATTCATCAATTGGTTTTTACTCCAACCTTCAATCATGGCCGACAATATTGTCACCGCCGCCAGAAGCGGTCGCTTCAGCGAGATGAACGGCACCATGCTCTTTCTGCTGATGTAAGATAACAACCCAATACCATGTTATTCCCTTAGACAGCCGCTTCACGCTTGACCAGCGGTTGCTGACTATTATTCACAGGTATATGTGCTTCTGCTCCTTCAACTTCGGCTACGACGTCGGCAACTTTGGATCCGTCCAAGGAATGCAATCTTTCGGTCGTCAATTCGGTACCTGCGATAAGTCGACAGGAAATTGTTCCCTTCAGCCTTGGCTATCCTCCGTCATGACTTCTGTTCCATTCATCGGAAAGGCCTTGGGTACTGTAATTTGCGGTGTAATTGCTGAGCGATGGGGTAGAAAGATCGCCATCATGGGTCTTATCATTGCTTCCTTTTTGTAAGTACCTGTCTTACGACGTTATTATTCTCTGACTAACCATCAATAGCGGCGTTCTCCTCCAGACTACCGCAACTACAGCTGCTCAGTTCACCATCGGCCGCTTCATCTCTTTCGCCATGACAGGCATGACCATTGTCGTCGTTCCCATTTATCAAGCCGAGACAGCTCCAAAGGCCCTGCGCGGCCTGATAACCTCATCGCTCCAACTAATGATCCTCCTAGGGTCTCTGGTGGCTTCTCTTGTTACTTGGGGCACCAGCTCAATGAAGACCAACGCCGCTTGGCACATTCCTGTGGCTTTGCAATTCATTGCACCAACTTTCTTGCTCGCTCTATGGTTTTGGGTTCCTGAAAGTCCTCGATGTTATTCATTCCCTGCTCCTATTGTCGTCTTTACTGTACTAACGCAGCTAGGCTCTTGGCCAAAGATCGCGTAGAGGAGGCTAGCAAGTCCCTTCGCCGAATCCGAAAGGACAAGTCTGAAGAAGATATCGAATTCGAGATCCAAGCCATTCAACATGCCCACTCCAATGATCACAAGGGTAAATGGACTGAGCTCTTCGACGCTAAGAACAGACGCCGCACTATGGTAGCTATCCTCGCCATGTTTGGACAGCAAATTACAGGTCAGGCTTTTGCCTCACAATACTCGGTCATCTTCTACCTGTCTCAGGGATTCGGCGCGAGAAGCTTTGTCTTTTCTGTAATCAGCTCCGTCGCTGGTCTTGCTTGCCTGTTTATTACTTGGTTCACTGTCGACCTGGTCGGTAGAAGGGTCTTGCTGCTTGTTGGAGGCACTGGCATGGCTGTATTCCTGTTTATCGTTGGCTCTGTCGGGACTATTTCGAATCCTACAGAGATACAAAAGAATACCCTCGTGAGTACCTCACCCTGTTGGCATGCTACATCTTACTGACGTTACTAAGGTTGCCTCCTTTATACTTTTTTCTTCCTCCTATGCTCTTTCTTGGGCCCCGGTTTCCTACATTGTCCTTTCCGAAGCTGCATCAAGCCATATCAAAGAGAAGACCAATCTTCTCGCTTCTGTCATCTCCGTTTTGACTACCTTTGCAACGTCTTTCACGCTACCTTATCTTCTCAGCAAACCTTACGCAGCACTGGGTGCCAAGGTTGGGTTCATCTACGGAAGCTTTTGTGTAGCCATGGTTGTCCTTGCGTATTTCTTTATTCCTGAGCTCAAGAGCCGAAGCTTGGAAGAAGTGGATCAGCTATTTGCAAGTGGGCAGCCGTTGAGGAAGCTTTGTTCTCTCAAGACCAGGACGGCAGAGGAGGCTTTTGAGAGTGACTCAAAGAATCAGCCCAGGGCTGAGATGAAGGAATTGGCGTGATAATCTTAATAGCACGTTCTGAGTACTATCTTACTACATAAACCGTAGGCGCCCTTGTTGCCAAGTTCTCTCCTTTGACAATCATACGATTTACCATATCAGATCAGGTAGCTAGATGATATTTTATTACCATTAATAATTAGAACGCCGTAAATAACAGATCGGCCATTTTTTTTCCCCGCATAGAGGAACAATCCATTTCAGTCCATCCGTGAATCCTACCTCCTCCATTCAGCCACTTTGTGTTACAACACCAAGGTAGTATTAGACCGAGGCCGCGCAGGATAAATATGCATAACCCGGCCCCGTCCTATATCCAGCAACCATTTAAGGAGTGCTCCGCAAGTAACAATTGGTGCGGCTGGGGCTAAGGACGGGCCGGTGGCAATAACCTATCTACTTGGGTCTTTCTGTCAGGGTATGAGTGTAAAGTCCGTGAAACGGACTTTATATATCGCGGACTATTCTTACCAGATATGTCATGTAGTGCAACCTCGTGACGCTCTCGTCCAAGAACTTACCATGCATCAGGCACCGTTTGACGTGCCACTAGAACGCATTCTCGGATAAATCTCAAAATCAGGAGTATCATATCTTTGTAATGCTTACGATGTCCTATTGCCAGCAGATGAGGCGCGGTAACTGGAATTGCCAAGCGAGTGTTCACGACAGTATAGAATACCAGGCTTTCTGTCATTAAACATTCTGATTACTCGCCGACTACAGGTCTCTGCATCATTATCACACACAAGCGCCACTTCCCCATCCTCGATAATCGACCCGACGTCAATCAACATGAAAAGCTTCCTTACCATTCTTATGGCCATACCATTCTTATGGCCGCTCCTGCGCCTGTCCCTGACGAGACCGCGAAGCAGGTTGTAGCGTGCGCTTGTGCCAATGATACTGGTGACACCAACCTTAGCGGCTACTGCCAGTACATCGCCGGCAGCATTGTCAAGCTCGACGGTCACGAGTTTGTAAGTCAAACTCAACCAAACTCTCAAGATGTTGTGTTTTGCTAATAACGACACGCAGTGCTTTCCTGCCGCTACTTGGTCCGAGTACATGGAATCCCGCTTCACAGCCGACTTTTGACCCGGCTACTTCAAAGGCTTTCCCGATCCTGTGTGCAAGACAGTTACTGTTTGCAAGACAATTGGGGACTACCAGGATATTTGTTAAATCTATTAGCACGGTTAGGAGGACTCAAGGGCTTCAAGCACTGATTCTTAATGTACATGTATTCATTACTACACAACACGTTCGTTCATAATTTGAATCCCCATGAGTTACTTGGGGAAGATAAATGAATATTGTTATATAAGTGTTTTGATAGATCATAGTTCTCAATGAACCATGGCTGAGTCGTCTACCTCTTCGTCTGAGGATACCTGGCCATAGTGCTGCAAGATTCCCCTTGATGCCTCGTCTGCTTTACCTGGTAGTAGAAGCAACTCTTCTGCCATCTGCGTTCTATCGAAAATA
Organism: Fusarium hostae; assembly: GCA_002234235.1. NCBI lineage: Eukaryota > Fungi > Ascomycota > Sordariomycetes > Hypocreales > Nectriaceae > Fusarium > Fusarium hostae. The sequence goes on along the minus strand of NJCR01001917.1, from coordinate 51,556 downwards.
ATTTGCGTAAGTCCCACGAATCGGTGCTCGCGGCCTTTAGCTGTTATCCTAGGGTTGCTTGCTATCTTCTGCACTGTAACCAACGTGTCACCAACAACATCAATACTAAAGTGAACTGGTTCCACGTCTTGGTCTTTTGACGGTGACCAGTTCAGAATAATCTGACATCTGGGCTCGAAGGTCATTCTGTTTCTGTTCCTAGCGTCGGTTTGTCCAATATTCGCCAAGCAAATAGCGACAAATATCGGAGGCTTTGACCCTCTCTTCTTGAATACGATCACGGCAGAGTAGATGTCCGCTTCGCCTTTTTCACGGAACCTGCTCCTGTGCATTCGGCGCGGCATTATGAGTGGTAGTAAAGGGGGCGTTTCCGCCGCCCAGGCGATATCTGACTCTGGTTCGCTTGGGAAGATACCATAAAGCCGGTAGTCTGCGGTTCCCCGAGGGAAGCAGAGTAAAAATGGACTACCCGCTTCACGAGGCTGCCATGAAGGAACCGATAGGATGGTCGCATACGGCTTTTTAACGAGTATGCTTCTTTGCATCGTTGCTGATACTGTATCCGCCCAATCGGAACCTTCGTCTGCATCAGATGTCGCATGCTGTTCTACATGGGCAAAATAGTGCTCTGGCATATCATCCATTATAGCGTCCTTCCAAATCATCCTGACGGGGAAGAATGTTTGAGGCCAAATCAATCGCAAGTATCGCTGCGACTCTCCGGTACCCTTCCGAAGCAGTGGTATCCATATTCGCGATACGTTGCGCGCTACTCTGGTACTAGCAGTCTCAATATCCCAGCAATCAAGCACGCCGAATACAAAGTCAGGAACTAAAGTTGGCACGATCGGCAGTGTGATCTGTAGTCCCGTGTTGGTCATGTGAAATGAGTATAAATGATCTCCGGGTGTGTAATGCCTCTGGAGTTGCGGTGAGCTGCTGACGAGTACCGATTGAGAGTCCGAGAACTCTACTGGTGAGCGAGGTAGGAAGTCGACATATTGGAGTTGAGAGGCGAAAAAGCTATGATCAGCATATTTGTGGATGATCTCTCCAAGTAGTCTGGTGAAGGCCTCGTAGCCTTCTCCGTATACAAGTGGCATGGAGATGTCGAAGAGTCCGAGCAGTGAGTAGGCCTGATCCTCTATACGCGTCGTCGAGCGGCTTGATGCCCAAGCCATTCTCTGGGCAACGCTGTATCTCCGTAGCGGATGCGCCTTGGACAACCTGCCCTTGAGGAGACATGACCAAGGAATGCCTGTAATCTCAGTGATGCAAGGTGCCAGCTCAGATTTTGTAGCTATCATGGTCCAGTTGCTGGAGAAGAAACTGACATTCGGCGGTGCAATCAGTTCCTGGAGAGTCCAACCTCTCGTGAACCATCTCGCATTCCGAAACGCACTATTCGATCTAGCGCATTCGTCCAAGGTCATGGCTGGAACATCCTCCAAGTATACGTAGCAGACCGCTGATCTTCGGTACCATCTAAACATGGAGTTAATAGCCTCAGATAATTCCGCGGAGCTACTCTTGTCAATGCAGTTGGTGTCCACCCAGAGGTGACTCAGCTGATCCTTAGCAGCTTGAGCGCAAGCCCAGATGATCTTCTGGAACCCGGGCTTGAAGCGACGGTTTTTACGATCGGCCCAGTCTTGTAGTGAGACTTCGCCGTCGCCCCACGTATGCGAAAGGATGGCATATTCGGGAATGGACACGTCAAAGAATTCTTCGACCTCAAGGGTGGTAGTGTTAATGAGGCGCATAATGACTTGGAGATGAAGCCGATATTGAGAATTGAAAGGTAAAATATTGTCGTGTCCTCAATAGAAAAATCGACCCATCACGCAGCCTTATGATCGCCTGAAATCAGCCCGCTTCTGGCTCAGCGTTGAATCCATTGATATTTCAACCCGTCTAATTGGGTGCTGATAACACAGCCGCTAGGCTTAGACTAGGCAACGGCTCACAGTGCATAACATGGTCAATATTCGCGGTAAACCTGTAACGAAATATGCTGCTCAACACATTCAGACAAAAGCCCTGTGAAAGTTATCAAACTCCGGATCAATCTCGTCATCATCTGGACTCCCATAGCCACCTCCTCCCGGTGTATTGATCTGGATATACTCTCCAGGTTCAAGATGCACAATCGCCTTGCCACCCAGGTTACTTGCTTCTAACTCATGCTCCTCATTGAACTTGAAAGCAAGATTCTCGCCCTTTTGGCCTCCATAACCCCCAGCCATCCCGTACGGTCTATACACACGTCGGTCACTTAAGATACTGAACTTGAGATTTGCACGCGCTTCGATCTCGCGAACGATACCATCGCCGCCACGCCAGCGGCCATTTCCACCACTGCCCTTTCGGATGCCATATTTTCGTACAAGGACGGCAGTGCGCTTTTCTATCACTTCACTATCGGTTTGGCGAGTGTTTGTAGAGTGGACCTAAATACGGTGAGTTATTAATTTGACATGAACGCGAAGGAAGCAAAGCACAACTTACATGCACGCCGCTCTCGCCGTTGTAGCCCTCACCAGCACCGACACCTCCACCAATCGACTCTCCATAATTCCACCCGGGTTCAATCTTACCTGTCACTGGATTCTTGCCTCCCATGCCCCAACCGAGAGCATTTGCACAACCTTGACTCGCGGCAAAGCGACCGAAAGCACGGAGAACTAGATCAATTACTCGCTGACTTGCTAGTGTTGAGCCACAGATAGCCACGGTTGGAGTGGGATTAAGAATAGAGCCCACAGGCACGCGGATATCGCATGGTGCTAAGCAGCCCTCGTTCAGGGGGATTTCGAGATTGACCAAGCATCTGATGCTATAGATAATCGCGGAGTGGGTGATAGAGATCGGACAGTTATAATTTCCCCACATCTGGGGACCTGAGCCAGCAAAGTCATATATAGCACCGCCTGTGTTTTTGTCGATACTGATCCTGACTTTCATGACAGTGCCATCGTCCAGATAATCTGTCGCTGATAGAGGACCCGGATGCTCGTGAGCCAGTTTCTTGAAGAACCCCCGTACTGCAAGCTCTGCATTATCTTGGATACCCATCATGTACTTGTGCACCACTTCTAGCGAATACTCGTTGCAGAGCTTTTGAAGGAGAGTTATACCACGCTGGTTGGCTGACGTCTGTGCTTTGAGATCTGAAATGTTGTCTTGAATACGGCGTGTTGCGCTGCAGCCAGGATAGGTACCGACTTTCTCAAAAGCGGCCCGGATTTCGCTTTCGAGAAACTCGCCGCTGCTGACGATCTTCATGGAGGGTACAATTATACCCTCCTCCCATAAGGACCGTGACTCGGGCATCATACTAGTGATACCCATACCGCCGATATCAGTGTGGTGACCCCGGGAAGCAACGTAGAATGCTATCTGATCTGCAATGAAAACAGGTGTGACCACTGTCAAGTCTGGTAGATGGGTCCCACCCCAAGAAGGATGATTTGTTAGAAGAACGTCGCCAGGTTTGAGCTTTCCGTTCCAGTGGCGGTGCTGAGCCTGGACAGCAAATTGCATGCTTCCGAGGTGGATGGGGATATGAGGAGCATTTGCAACGAGTTGGCCCTCGGGCGAAAAGATGGCGCAGGAAAAGTCGAGTCGTTCTTTGATGCTGCTTGAGATAGATGTTCGCTGGAGGGTGTTGCCCATTTGCTCGGCGATGGCCATGAAGCGGTGGGCGAAAACGGATAGTTGAATGGGACTTGGGGTTTCTTTCGGCGTACTCGAACTAGACAAGGTCTGGGTAATAGCAGGCTTGAGTGGTTGTTCTTCAGAAGTTATCCTTTCTAAGACAACATAGTTGACCAGAACATGTGCCTTGAAGAGAGGTTCAACAAGAATCGTTTGTGTCTCATCGATGATAATTGCTGGGCCGTTGATAAAACTCCCCTCAGGAATATCGTCCAGCTTGAAAACTCTTGTCTCCTGCCATGAGCCATCAAGGTATATGTTTTGCCTCGCAGTATGGTCGGAGAACACAATCCGCTTACTCAAAGCCATCTCTTTGCATGCTGATGTCTTATGACTCGGTGCGCTAGTGCGTCCCGCACCGCGAACTTTAACAGATTCGATAATGATGGGCCTGTTCATGGAAAAGGCGAATTCGCGTAGATGCATAGCTGTGAAGGTAGCAGCATAGTCGCCATCAGCTGGTTTAGAGATGGATAGATTCGTGTCAGTGCCAAAGTACTTCAACACAAGTGCCTCGTCGAAGACCAAGCTTTCCTCTGAAGCTTCTTGTGAGACTAATTCCTTGGACACTTTCTTCTTCAGTACTGATAAGAGGTTCTTTACCCCTTCCATGGCTTTTCCATCTAGCTCGGCCGCGAACGGCTCGATTATCTCATACTGAAGCTCCGCATGCGCGATGCCATGTGCTGAGAGCAGCGACGACAATTTGTGGATGATTACGCGCTTGATGCCGAGCTTATCAGCAATAGCACAAGCATGCTGTCCACCTGCACCACCAAAGCTCACGAGATCGTGGTCCTCAGGAGCGTAGCCTCTAGCCTCGGTTGCGTTTCGAATAGGTCGACTCATTGTCTCGTTAGCTATGTTCAAGAACCCTGAAGCTACCTCCTCGGGTGTAAGATCCCGAGACGTCTGTCGGTTGAAGTCTTGGGTTATATGCGCGAACTTTCGAGCCACGACCTCTGTGTCAAGTTCCTGATCTCCAGACTCTCCAAAGATGGCAGGGAATGACGAAAGCACGAGCCGCCCGAGAAACAGATTGGCATCAGTGACGGTCAGAGGACCTCCCTTTCTATAGCATGCAGGCCCGGGATGCGCTCCAGCAGACTCTGGCCCAACTGCTAAGAGGCCGTTCCGGGCAAACAAGATGGATCCACCTCCTGCAGCAACAGTTGCAATATTGAGCATGGACAAGTTGATAGTTCGCCCAGCAATCGACGTTTGTTGAAGAAAATCGTATTTTCCATCATATCTCGAGACGTCAGTGCTTGTACCACCCATGTCGAATCCAATAACAGGTGTTCCCTCATCAACGTCGAAGCATTCTACTGTACCCACAACACCGCCAGCTGGTCCGCTTAATAGTGCCTCGTTTCCTCGAAACCTATCGGCTTGCTTGAGACCACCGTCGGAGCACATAAACTCTACCCTATGAGGAGGGATCTTGAAACCTGCTTGGAAATTGTCGATGTATCGTCTGATGATGGGGTACAAGTATGCCTCTGAGCAAGTAGAATTGCTTCTTTTGAGAAAGTTGATTGCTGGGCTGGTCTCAGATGAGATAGTGACGAATTTGAAACCGACGTCCTTTGCGATTTGTCCTACCACCTTCTCGTGATCTGGAAAGATGTAGGCATGCATAAAGCATACTGCAAGCGATGTGTAGCCTTGTTCGCGCAGGATTTCAAGCTGTTGTCGGATGACTTTCTCATCAGGTCTCTTGAGGATCCGGATAACTTCACCGCTTGGAGTTTTGACCAAGTCAGCATCGCCCTCGATGTTGATGGTTTCTTTCTTGTGAGGGTTCAGATCATAGTCTTCTATAGTGACTCTCTCATCGATCTCGATAACAGTGGAGTGGAGGACGCTTGCTTTGCGGATCTCAAGGTTGAACAATTCAGGACGAGACTGATCTCCAATAACGCAGACGTCTTTGAAGCCTTTGGTAGTTGCAAAAGCAAACTTTTCGCCATTACCCGTGAGGAGAGCATTCGTTGCAACCGTGGTACCGATACGACATGATGCTGCGATATTTATCAGCCATGAAAAAACACTGTGGTAACTAAACTTACCTATTCTTGAAGCATCAAGCTTCTCACCAACGGGGATTGTCTTTCCCTCATACTTCTCTAATATTCTTCGAATTGCCTCAGTTGGTGCATCGGGATAATTGGAAGGGTCTTCTGATAACAGCTTGAAGATGAATGGGTTGTTTCCATCTGCGTCTGTAGCAATCACATCACAGAATGTGCCGCCCCTGTCGATTGAAACGCGAATGTCGCCCATGATGTCGAATGTCATTTCTCAAACCTTGCTACATAAGCACACAATGCCATCTGAGGCTGGTTTTGAATCATGGATTGTAGCCACATTGTTCGAGAGGCCCATTATTTCCGCTATGGCGCAATTTGGATCTACGCGGACGATCGGTATGGCCCCGACTTGTTCCTCCTAATCAAGGAATTTTCTTTGTGTCGCCCCGACTCCGAACTGGTTTTGCCGAGTCAGTTTGGCCTGTTCCTCGCCACACTATCAGCATCACTGAAGAGATGTTTGGTTCGCATGGTGTCTTGTCTCAGTAAAATCTAGTTGAGACCCGTGGCTGAGAGCTTATAATCACCACACAGAACTCGGTCTCGGTAAAGACTACTGCTTGATGCCAGAGTCGGTCAAGTCTATACTTACCAGCACACGGTAATGGTTACAATATAGTCAAGCTAAGCCTAATCAGAAAGAAAACATTTCTACGGAAGTGAATGTCTAATCAATGGCTAGGTCACACAAGATAATCGATCATCATAGTTTCCTTCTGATACAAATAATCCTATAATTCTAAAAACTTCCTGATCTTGGAAATGACCAAGTCTGTTTTCTCAATATGCACGCCATGGTTTGCGCCAGGAACCACGAGCAATTCTGCATTGTTGATCTGATCAGCAATTAACCTCGAGTTATCTGGGCCTGTTAGTATATGAGCATCCAGTAAGCCAACTGATAGACCAACCTGGTGGACAAATCCAGTCTTGGTCGCCAACAATGACCAAAGTCTTTGCCTGAATACTACCCAGTTGGTCGACGTAATCAAAGTACTTTTCTTCCTCGGAATAAAGATCGTCTGCATACTATCAGCTCTATGCTCCATGATATCTTGGTGCATGTGACTTACTGTGAGAGTCTGCGACATAAACCGTATCCCGGCAAGACTTGAGGCCAGCATTTGCGTCGTATTCTTCTCGATACAAAGGCATCATAGCAAAGTGTACCAGTCTGAAATCTTGGTCGTCGTCATATGCGCCAAAGACCTTGTTTCGCAGCATCTCCTTTGAGAAGCTGGGTACTTTGCTGATTCTGGCTTCGAGGGTCTTGATGGCGCCCTCCTCATCTGTATGGGGTGTAAGAATAAGAGGTTCGAACTAAATAGTAATGCAAACCTACGATGATGTGACGCTGCAGTCCCTCGTAGAATCAAGTACGAAATTTTTGATGGATAACTGATGGCATATTGCTGCGCGAGAAAGCCTCCAAAACTTCCACCGCAGATGATAACCTTGTCATCGGGTCCTGAGAAATGTTCTCGTACACCCTCGATATCATCGACGATCTGTTTAAAAGTGTAAGGCTTTGTACGGGAGCTTTGACCGTGCCCCCGAAAGTCAAAAGAAAGCACACGGATACTATCATTGAGGTGACTGTATACTTTGTAATCGGACCTATGATCACCTACTATTGTCAGACATAGTCTATAGACTCGATTCAAGTCATCGGAACTTACCCATTCCTCTTCCGCCATGAAGAGTAATCATGAGCGGCGCATCTTTGGGTCCACTCAGCTCGTAAGCGAGCTGGGCTCCATTTACTGTGATGAATTCAACCATTTTGCCCGCAGTGACGAGTTGTTCAAGTTCTCGAACAAGAGCGAGGCAGAATAGCCAGCGGAAATGCCTCCCTCGACGTCAGGATGCTTGAAGTGATCAAAAGACTACCGAGCATGATCCGAGCCTGAGAAACCTGTCCGGTTTGGCGATGTGCACCTGGCGGAACATCCCCGACAAGGAACCAAATTGCCTTTTTGGGTAATGATTGCGGCCTCAATGCGCGAATAACGCAGGGTTCGCCGAAGCACGCAATTGACTACCTAATGGTAAATGGTATCGTTGATGAAAGTTGACGTTACATAGATGAAGTATTGAAATATGGGTGCTCCCACTGGGGTTGCTTCCATATCAATTCTGAGTCCTCTTTCAGCATTCACGACCACTTCACCGCCGTCAATCCTATCATTCTTCACAATGGCTAGCCAGGCAGTTGGCGACAATGCCATCAATACGGCACCCCCAGCCGCTGCTGTTGATGCCAAGGATCGTGCTTCCATCACTTCTGGCCCTGCAGCTGCAAGTCTAAAGAACGACGCTATTGCTACAGTGGCGAATAACAAAAGGTGGTTGAGCTGGCATGAGCCTGGGACGTCACCAGAGGAAAAGAAGCTCATTTTTAAGCTTGATTGGTTTATGTTGAGTTTTGCATGTCTGATGTTTTTCATCAAGCAGGTAAATACTATCTTTCCAGCAAATGTACTATGCTAATTGAAGCAGCTTGATCAAAACAATATTTCCAATGCTTATGTATCAGGAATGGCGGATGAGCTCGGCTTTGGCCCTGGAAACGAACTCTCCTGGATGAACACCTATTTCTCTATTGGAACAATCCTGGGTGGCCTTGTCTCCAACTTGATCATCACCGTCTTGCGCCCTCGAATTTGGCTCTCGAGCTGCCTCATAACCTGGTCCGTCTTCGTCCTGGCCCTGTTTAGGTGCAACCACGCCTACCAATTCTATGTGCTTCGGTTCTTCATCGGCGTATTTGAGTCTGCCGCTTGGCCTGGTGTCATGTACTGCTTGGGTTCCTGGTATCGCAAGAGTGAGCTGGCGCGTCGAAGTGGTCTTTTCGTCATGAGCGGTGTTATCGGCCAGATGTTCTCTGGGTATCTGCAAGCTGCTCTATTTACGGGCATGCATGGCAAAGGCGGCATGTCCGCTTGGCGATGGTTGTTCATTTTCGATTTCATCCTCGCTATCCCAGTTGCGGCCTATGGATTTGTGAGTGCTTTTTTGTTCACTTTATTAGACTTCTTTGCTGACAAGGTGGTTCAGATCACTTTCCCTGATACCCCACATACCACGAGAGCCTTCTATTTCAACGAATGGGAAAAAGAAAGGTCCCGCCAGCGTATAGAAGAGGAGGGACGCAAACCTGTAGGAAAGATGGACTGGAGTGTTATACGTCGGATCTTTGGCTCATGGCAGGTGTATGCGTTTACGGCAGCATACTCCTTCTGGACTTTGACATGCGGAAGGTAAGACGATTCTTGTCTTTCTGTCATATTCGACCTCTAACGCAGAACAGCTACGTGATGCAATACTTCGGGATCTACTTGAAAAAGACCGGTTGGTATACAGTACCCGAGATCAACAACATCCCAACCTGTATCGGTGCTGTCAACTTTGTGGTCATGGTATCAACAGGCTACATCGCTGATAAACTCGGTGGGCGTGCTCTTGTCTGTGGTGTTGTAGGATGCTGGATGATTCTCAACTACTCCATCCTCACCGCTTGGGACGTTCCTCACAAGCTACGCATGGCGGCGTTCATTATGCACGGCTGCTACGGATGTTTTACACCTCTGATCGCAGGCTGGGCCAACGAGGCTTGTGGTGGCGACCAACAGAAGCGTGCTTTTGTACTGAGCTTCATGGTTTCTGTTGGCTCTGCGGTGGTTATTCCCTTCCAGCAGATCCAGATGGCGTCTGGTGAGGCTCCTGAGTTTGCAAAGACGCATGGATGGGGAAGTTCACTAGCATGGGTTGTGGCTCTGACACTGTGGACTGGTGTCGGTCTACCCATGGTGCAGCGATGGAGGCAGAAGGAGGTTGTAGTGACCAATCGCGAGGATGAGGTGACTGAGGTCTAGTCTATGAGTCACTAGTTTTAGCACTGGTATCTTGATTTGTCCAAATGGATCGCATGACAAGTTAAAAGTCAGAGACATATTGGACAAGCACAACGAATAGAATGATGCATCATATCCAATTACCAAATCTGTGCATGTCCCGTGACAGTCATGTTAAGTAGTGTTCGGTAAGCTCGGCGATTTGTCCAGGATACACGGAATACACCTAAGCCAAAGACTATAGTCAGTCTTGCTGTATAGACACCGAGGCCTTGTAACGTTGTGTATCGTTTGCTACAAGGTCAGTCAATCCTGCAACAGTTACTGCTCTTAAAGCTGACAGTAAAAGAGAATAAGTCCATTCAGTCTATATTAATAGCCTAAAATTAGGCAGAAAGGTTTAATGTCTTTTCTTGATACCCTTTATTCCTTATTTTAAAACTTTAAGACTTATTGTTACTATAATTCTATCCTAATATCGAAGTCCAGATAGAGAGTCTAACTCGACATCCATGGTGCGGGCTGATGGAGCATCGTCTGCAAACACAACTTTTCTACTACACAATTTATTCCCCCCAGCATCCTCGTTTTTGTTCCGATTTCTCAGAGCACTTGCCTGCCATCGCATCCTAGGAAGTTCATTATCCTGGCGATTGAGACTGACGGCATTGCAAAGCCCTCGAGCCCCAGGACTATGAACAATATCTGTAAGATCCATCGTTAAAGGCGTAAGTGCTGTATCACGAACAGTTTTTACCTTTGCCGTCATGCTTGCACCCAAAACAAGAATCGCAGAGACCGTAAGAGTGACGTTCATCCCTAGCCAGATATAGAGCTTGAATCTGTCTACTGCGACGAAGACAACAGGCTCAGAAGCTTTAAAAGATATAGGCCCGGTTTCGTTCCCTAGTCTTTTCATCAAGGCACTCCAAGCCGCGTGGTATCCCAGCGTCAGCATGCCTGTCACATAATCATCCAGATTCGGGCTAATCCAGCGTTGACTGAATTTCTGCAGGACGGTATACTTGAGTGTTTCAGATGTAAGGTCCAGAGCTAGACTAGAGAGCCAGTCCCCTTCGAGAGCCTCATCGTTTCGCTTTACCGGACAGATGGCATAGGATTGAGATGTAGTGTCAGAAGAGACAGCCTCACAGTCTCGTGCCGAGTATCTTCCTGATGCTATCGCTACTTCTGCGAGCATGTAGCAGTCGTAGTATACAATCTCCTTGTCTCCATTTATAATTTGAACCTGATGTTGGGCAACGGCAGGGAGCGTTCCGAACTGCTTTGTTGTTGCCTGGCATCTATCCCTTTCGCTTATAGCAGAACCGGGAGCAAGAGGACCCCCAAAAGGCTCGACCCCAGGGAGCTGGACTGCAACCAGCTTCGTACCATTGAAGATAGTCACGTTTGCTGGTGACTTGCCCTGGGGGCTCCATTTCTGATCCATGATGATAGATGTTGCGCCCACTAGTCTAATCCCAACAGGGTTTCCAACATCGGAGTACTCGGCGTTTCCAGCATATATCGACCGGTTGTTGCTTGATGCGTCGATCCATCGCACGTCAGCGACAAAGTAAGGGAGCGGAAGGTTGATTCGACTACCAGTTGGCATATGTTCACTTGCGTTAAAGTATCTTCGTAGATGAATAAGCTCTGGCTTGAAAGCGTAGCCAGGCTCATTCGCTGTCATTGCCGCGGCACTAATAACCGCTGTTGCCCGCGTATCATCGTATAGAATGGCTGGCCGATCAGTACAAGGTCCAAGTGTTCCAATTAGCGCTGGGTTTTCTTTATTGGCTAGCGTGATACCAAGTATCCATGAGAGTGAAGACGATGCAAGTGGCGCCGCGAAACTATGAGGCCACATCAATATGATGGCAACTGTTGCCCAAAGAGACCAACACAGCGATATCTCCGCCCTTCCAGCTGGGATGATTGGGACTCGCAAGCTCAGTAGACGCGTCAACTCCACAAGACTTACACCACGCTTCTCAAGAATGATAAAGATGATTCTCCATGCAAGCAGTGCAGAACCAATCCCAGCAACAAGTCTGGGTGTTACCAGTGCCAGGGAGAGCAGACCTGTAACCTGTGCCTGGTAAAGTCGGTAAAGTCGAGAATGGAAGGTGAAAACAGTTGAACCAGATCCAATCTTGAACTGGCGGCCGTCTATCTGTATGACCAGCACCATGATAGCAACGGCTAGTCCGAGGTGGATGAAGAAGAGATACCACGCTTTGCACGCATTCCACAGACCGCTGTCATCCGGGCGGATGAAGCATTGCCTAGAAGCGGGTTGTTCTGTTTGGCCAACGATGTTGTAGACTGCAACAGAATTACTCGTAGAAAGCGCCATGAATGATGTTGTTGATAGTCGAGATGAAGTTGCCAAGGGATCGATTCGAAAAATAGATCAATCGCTGACTTTCGGTTCAATTACCTCGCATGTCTATTCCTGTTGCATCAAAACTGTCTGCAATCACTTTATATATAGATATTTTATGCTCTGGCATCTAGTATCTTCAACAGATTTCCTCCTATCGCTCAAGATTTAGTCCTCTAATAATTTTATTAGATTGATATATTGTTATGACTTGAATGATTATTACTAGTCAATACTACCTTTGTATCTGGATGCATTCTATGGAGTACAGTATATAACATCCGGGAACATAAGTCAGGGCTAGCATAACTTACAGCTACTGCTGAACACTAACAAGAGACCCTTGTCGTCTTAATGCCGAATTCTTAGGTAATCATTCTAGATCATTAAAATTGGTAAGAGCAAGCCTTGGCCGGGGGACTCCGTGGAGATGTCTCGACTGGTGTGGAGAAACATGGTCTCCCCGCGGAGATGCAAAACTCTGTCCCTGACATTGTCGCCCACGCCATGACATGACAGCTCGTTCTGGTCTGATGTAAAACCATATGATTCTACCTCGTAGAAGTCTTCGAGAGCTGCTGATTTCATCGGGCCGTTATCGATGTGAGGCGCTGGCTGAAATGTACGCCAGCATGGCTTTACCTCTCACCGAGACATGTGTTATGCGGTATTATCTGGCGAAGCAATATCGCGAAGGGTCACCGGTCATGTCCGCTGGTTACGAGGCTCCGGCTATGAGCGCTGGGAATAATGGGAGATGGACTGTCGTGATATCCGTAGCTAGTATCTGAGCCCGCCACTCCCGCACCTAGAGCCTTAAGACCCATGCAGGACAAGACTTAGGAATCCCCATTAAGTTAAGTCACTTGGAAAGAGGCTCATCGCAGCAGTAAATGGTTCAATGGTCTAAATTCATGTCTAATAAAGTACTCTAGGTCTAACGAATCATAACAATTTTCGTATCTATCATTCCACCTTGGATGTCCTATTTCGCGAAAACGCTGGCCGGCACCGACACGGGCGCTGACTCGACCCTGCTCTCCTCGTCGGTGACGGTACTCTTATTTCTGTTGGCAAGGAAATGCATGTGCATGTGAGAGTCCACATGGGGGCCCTGGTACTCAGCACCATCAATCTTGACAGGGTCCTCGTCAAACAAGTACATGTACCAGTAGTACACACCAACAAACATGCCACCTCCAATGATGTTGCCAATCGTAGCTGGGATCATACCCTTCCAGATGTACAGTCCAACGGTAAGGTCGGGTGTCTTTAGCCAGATAGCGAGAGACATGTAAAACATGTTGGCGACAACGTGCTCAAGGCCGAGGACAACGAAAGCGAAGATGGGCCACCACATGCCGATGACCTTGGATGCGAGATCCTTGGCTTGGATACCGAGGAAGACAGCGAGGCATACGAGCCAGTTGCAGCCGATGCCCTTGAGGAAGATTTGGTGAACTTGGGGCGAGATTTGTTTCTTGCTGGCGAAAGAAATGACGACTTCTTTGTAGGGTGATGCATCAAAGACACCGCCATCTGGAGAAAAGTGTTAATTGCAACATAAACACCGAGTGGGTTCAGTGACTTACATCCCATAATGATAGACATGACAAATAGCGATCCTGCAAGATTGCCGAAAAAGCAAAGGAACCAATGCAGCAGCATCTTTCGGATCGGAAGCCGACCTTGAAGGACAGCAGTCAAAGTGAACTAAACCTCCATCAGCCACAATGCAACAACAAAGCATCAAGCTAGCTTACCATAGTGGTTGCAGTGAATAAGTCCGCGCCCGTTAGCACAACAAGTACTAAGCCAAGCGGGAAAACACCAGCGCCAAAAAGCTTGACCAAGCCGGGCGCGTTCTCAGAGTACCAGGGTGCTGTCATGGCACATAGCGAGACGCCACAGCCAAAGCCAAGGAGACATCCCGCGGAGACGGCAGAGAAGAACACCTTGTCTGGACGCATGTTACCTCTCTTGACGCCAGAGCGGGAAACAAGCTCGATTGTTTCCTGGGGCGTGTAAGCCGCCAGGTTGGAGATGCTAACCACAAGAGGGTTGCTCATGATGAATTGATGTAACGTAAAGATTGTTGTTGTAGTATACAATTGAAGAATTGACTTGAGTAGTTGATAGAAGATTGAGGCACCGCGAGGTTTTTATTTAGACTTGATAAACACTATGCAAGCTTATCGCAGACTCAAGTCCGTCGTAGACCCTGCCTATCATGCCAAGTTCAAGCCAAGCCAGGAGAGTTATGGATTCTTATGAGCATGAGATCATAGACTATCGGACTGGTGGTGAGATGGTTTTCGCTGTCGTGTAGAAATCCAAGCCCTAGCAAAGAAAAAGACTCAATGCTAGGCCCGGCGATCTCGGCCAGTCTCTCCACCATCAGAGCATGTTGGGAATAGAAAATCCTGCTGTTTCAGGGCTATTGACTTCTCGGCAGTGGGTGCTAAGACTACAGCGGTATAGCATAGGCAATTCTTGGCTATCCGGTCCTATCACGCTGTTGTTTAGCAGGCTTGCATCCACTGTTTGCTTCTCCTCGTCGGCGGCCTGACTTGCATGGTATGGAGGATAGTGTATTAGCCGCATAGCCCCCTGTAGTGTACCGAAATTAACCACCGATGCGCTGGAATGGAGGGCAGAGCCGCAGGACCCCCCACTGCTCTATTTAGAGCTTAATCTTTAGGTACCGCCCCGGCGGGCTCCGGTCATTGGGTCGAGATTCCTCACCTGCAGAGAAAAAGGGCAGAAATGATGGAACGATTTATGCTCACCTTGGGCTGACCGACTTTCACCGCCCCAGCAGGGATGGTTCTGGGTCAAGGTCAATTCAGCACGGCCTATTACAGCATTTCAATTACCGAATCTCGCGGCGATAATTATTATCCCAACCAAAGGTTTCGCCTTTGCACGCTAACATCCTGTCAATCAGTCAGGGTGTATCTGCACCTTTCATGACATACTAAAAGTTCCGTTTAATCTAGACAATTGAACTTGTCAAATCAGTTAGTTGCACATCCCACGCCGCACATGCCTATAAAATGTTGAAATGACGCAACTGCGGCCGTATATAATGTTGAGGTTTTGATGCTTGCGGCCAATGTCGCTTTGTAGTTACTGTGATTTTGCGGGCCGCGGACGCCGCACGTCAGACCACTGTAAATATCGGAGCAAAATATGGGGTTCAGCGGCCGTTGGAACCTGTGGGTTGAGCATCTCCGAAAATGGTGGAGGTACAGGGTAACGTTGTTATCTTGGATGATCTCTGGGGTCTTTGTGATATTTGACAAAGAATTATTACATCATTGGATAATAATGCAATGATCTGATTTATATAGTAATGAGATGAAATGCTAAAGAGTTGAGAAAAGATACATGGCTATATTTATATAAAACTGGTGGCGCCTCGTGTCCATTCCATCTATCGCCATTCAACTTGGATAACCTTTTGTCACAGCAAGACAAATATCTTTGCTATTTTACGGAATCCTAGCGAAGTCGCATATAATTCATGTCAAGCATTTCGCCGTAGCGTACTGCTTTTTTTTTATAGTCAAGTCGCCTCCGTATCACATATAATAATCTTCCTCTCTTCAGGTAGACAGCAGCCATTGGCATCACTCCCAAACAACATGAAAGATCTAGATGACGTCACATAGAGAAACAAACACTTGACGTGCACCTCGGAGAGCATCCATCGGAAAGTGGCTTGCCAATGCATGAGTAACAAATCACGTATTTGCTTCGGATATATTATATATAAGCGCCCGTTAAACAGATCGCGTTTCACATCAAGCCACATATTCGGTGCCGAATGAAATGTGCCGGATTCGATGGTGAATAGGAAATGGGTTAAGCTTATTACGAAGTATAACTCTGCGATTCAATGGTCGCGGCCACTTGGGTAATGAGGCTGAATGTAATTGGATGACTTTCACAGCTGAACCTTCTCCCTCTTCTGCGAGCCAACCGTTTGCCGCCCAACTTCAAAATAGGTAACACCAATGTATGCAGATACTCAGCCGCACCGAAAGCTGAACAATAGAGAAGTACGTAGGTTAGGTCAATGTAAAAGACGCGCAATTATCCTTTCTTGCGCGGTTATAGTTCATCTGTCAATGGATGATGTAAATGCCGTGGCTGCAGTTGAATCCCATTCTCAGTTGAGGCGACGAGACCCCCAAATTCTAATAGGTCAGTTTCTTAGCCCTAGATGATCGGCGACCTCCTCGTCGCTTGGCTTGGTGAACCTGAGACGCTTGGCGTGGGAGAGCTTCAGTAGGAAGAAAGCGTATAGAGGCTAGAAGAATAAGAGCCAAACTGTAGACTTGAGAGCTCACATGCGGTTTGGAAAGGCAAAAAAGCCAGGATAAGAGTATATTATCACTCAAACAGCAAGTAAATGATACAAACTAGCTCAATAGACACTAAAGGAGTTCGATTCAGATGGTGTCTGATGGGAGATAGCGTTGCATAGATGCTCACATCTGCCAACTACAACATTCGTGATGCATGCTCTCATGATATGATGAATGGAATCAGCCTCGCGGCCTGCCAAGCCGACCATTACTGAAATGGATGTGTCTTTGACGGTCAAGGCTAGCATTGCCAATGATGGCTGCATATTGAGATACATGTCACTCCCGTTGTCAACGGCGAGAAGTGTTTATCTAAGTACTTAAGAGCGCCAGGACGCTGCCTTCAAATCCCATTCACAATCCATTACACTTTCTAACCTACCATCATTCAGCCCTTTTGAAAGCTATTCTCATCCCATGGAAGCCTACTACCCTTCCCAACACACCATGTCGCCCCAGTTCCCCCTCATCCAGTCCCCAAGCTGCCCTCTATGCCCTAACACTCCCATCCGCGCCAGAGTCGATCCTGGAAAACGGGGCCCAACCGCTGGTCGCCCCTACTACTACTGTCAAGCCGACCACAAACGCCAGTTTGTCACTTGGGACGACATGCTGGGCATCTCCTCCACCAACCCCCGATGTCGATGCGGTTATTATAGTCGAAGGAATGAAGGCAATGGACCTGTACCAAGTGCATGGTACAACTGTGCTTCACGACGCTGTTCTTTCAGTCAGAACATTGACGCGGATGAGGTAGCTGAGTCTCCCCACTCCAGCCCTTCGAGCTGGAAGGGTAGTACCGCTTCCTCCACAATCGCCGGGTACGTATCACTTAGCTACTACTGGTCTCTTGATCTAACACGGTGAATTCCAACGTACAGTGGACATGGAAGGAAGATGGCTGCTAGAGAGGAGAACGACAGCGAGCTGCTCAACAAGATGAATGATATGACTGTCAAGATTGAGAGGCTGGAGACTACCATTGCCTCCCGGCCTTCAACCACCGCAAGGTCTCTGGACGACAACTGTTCTGTGCATGGGAATGGACGCCGGTCGTTTTTCAGCCGTCGCCGCTGCATCTGTATCTAGGCTGAGCCTTTCGTTTCCTTGATTTAATTCTGCATTTCCTTTGTCTTTCTTTGTCCTTGTTATTCTCGCTGAATATTTATCGAAGCGTCACATTCCTTTTATAGCTAGTTTATCAACACTGAGGACTTATCTGAATGATTATTAAATCGCGAATTATTGATCCTTATTACATGTCAAATCATTAAAACAGCCGTCGAGTCTATATTACCTTGTGAAGCGAAGGAAGTAGATGAACTTGGCGATGCTGAACTTTCCTTAATCGTTCGGAGCAGACTTAAAGAACAGGTCGCACTTGCATTCCCATATTTTGACTCCTCTGATCTAGTAGATAAAGGTCTGGGATTATATCAAGATGCACCGATTACAAGTCTTGATCCAGGGAATGAGACAGAAAATAGAAATAATCCTGTGCGGTTATTAGAAAGCAACGCTCCGGCTTCACCCATCCAGCAAGGCCCTCGGAGCGCTGCTGATTCGCCGGCGGTAACCCAGAACAACTGCTCAGTACTTGAGCAGACGGGAGGGAGCGAATCTAATACCTCCAGTCGTGCGTCTTCTTTTCCGTTACCATCGCTTTAGATTTTGCCACCTGCTACCGCCCACATGTTACACTCAACCCCTCATAAATTCCTCAGCTTTGTAGTCATTTATATCCTGTATTCCAAATTTTAATACCAAAACAAGGCAACAATGGCGCCTTTAGTGTTTCTCGTAAGGCACGGTAAGTTGGATATTAAATGCTTGGCACTATTCCTTCACGTTGCTAATAATTGAGTCTGTCCCGAAAATAGGACAGACAGAATGGTCGAAGCTCGGAAAGTATACAGGCAAAACAGAGATAGAGATCACAGATACTGGAAGGAAGGAGGCACTTGCTCTTGGAGATAGCTTCGTGGGGCCTACCAAGCTCATCGATCCATCACACCTCGTGCACATCTTTGTGAGCCCAAGAATCCGAGCAAGAGAAACCTTTCAGCTCGTCACTGAAAATTACCCAGAGGTAAGAGAAAGAGCTACCTCCGAGGAGGATTTCAGAGAGTGGGACCATGGTGATTATGAGGGAATGACGACACAACAAATCAGGGACTCGAGAGCGGAGAAGGGACTTGATACATTGTCGGAATGGTCAATCTGGGCTGGCGGATGTGAGGGCGGAGAGTATGATTGCATCTTCTTCTGTTTAAGCATTGCTAACTCCGGCCTTTTTTTCAGATCAGTAGAAGACATAACCAGACGCGTCCATGGCGTGATTGCCTCTATCCGAGATATTCAAAAGGACTACATGGGTAATGGAAAGGACGGGAATGTCATGGTTGTACGTCTTTGCTACCCCAACACAAACCTCGCGTCTTAAAGAGTCTTCCAACAGCTCTCCCTGTTCTTTTAAATAGCAGTAAAACTAACTAAAAACCAAAAACCAGGTTGGACATGGTACTTTCCTTCGATGTCTTTGGAAGGTCTGGGCCTATCTCCCGGTCGATTCCCCTATCAATATACAATTTGACACTGGGTCAGTTGCGACTCTGAGGTACATAGTAACATCTCTTACGAATTCAGTCGCTTAAACACTTACGATTTAAAGCTACAAAGATAATGATATCAACAGTCGAACGGTTGCCATCGGTCTCAAGATGCATTCGATCTAAGTTAAGGGTTGTCATATACATAGCAATTGTCTCTAATTTCACCCAGGCAGGCGTCCGTTTTCACTAGATGATGCGGCGTGGAGTGGACTGGAATGGGCCGTACAATTGGAGAAGATTGCCGAAGTTTAGGAAGTTGATAGGTCTAGGTTAGTCAGCAGAATGGAGAACTGAGAGACTAATGCCTTTATTTTTTGACCATGGGTTGTAATTCATAGAGCTACGCGACACTCCGTCACACTAGCTTTCCGCTTCATATATCGGATCAAGGAAATCAACCAGTCTCCCTTTACCCTCCAGAACCTCCATGATCTGCCCCTCTACAAATGGATTTTGTCCCTCATGATAAAGAAAATCTTCTGCCGCATGACCCACGTCTGTGACAACGCCATCTCTCGTATCATCTCTGTCGACGACAAATACAATGAGCTTTGGCTGATTGTCTGCCGGCCTCTCTCTCCACCCCGAATTATCGCGCATGTGTTGTAATAAACCCTTGTAAGTCCCCTGGCGGGGAAGAAAGCTGAGAAAGCTCAACTCGAGAGACTCGAGTGTCGATGGGAGCGCAGAAATGAAGCTCATAACATCTCTTTGTTTAACGAAACAGCGAGAAAGAGAAAAGTGGCGTAGACTTGACCACTCGTTGATGGGGAATATGCTCCACAGAGGCATTCCATTCTGTTCGCTTTGCACAAACTCATGCCATCTCCTGCTCCAAAGCGGAATGCTAGAATAGAAACGAAGGCGCTGCAAATTCTTTGCATTTCCCAGAGCCTTGAAAAGAAGTCCTGAACAAAATGAACGCCAGTTTTCCCTGGCCTCACTACCGCAGGCAAGTGCGAGTTCAAAGCGTTTCAGCGGAGGATGACTCAAGATGGTGACCAGATCTCGATATTCATCACTGACTGGGTTGTCAAAGACACGACAGCTAATTCCTGTCCAAAGCTGACGGTTCTCCACAACAAGCTCCGAAAATCCACACATCGGGTTCTCCCGAATATGTTGAGCGATCTGTTTCGTGACGACACAGAATCCACGCCACTCTCGTCTCGATCTGTCATCCCACGGCATGAGAGGGTAACCCTCAAATGAATATGTCACAGGCCAACCACGTGCCAGGGGGAGTATCAAGCCCTTTTGAAGAGACCTTATGGTAGGTGTCGGATACAACGGTCTTCCAAGGATTCCTTGAGCAGCAGGACTCAGAGTGACTCTTTTCAGATTAGGAAAATGTGAAAGGCCATATCTTAGCGCCTCAGCGTCCTGGTCCGAGGCAATGACCTTTTTTTGCTGGCGGTACATCTTGTCATAGACCGCATATGATTCAATTGGCGTGCAACGAGTCTTGAAGGATTCTTTGACATGAGGTATATACTGATACTCCTCTTCCGAATCAAGGTCGTTGATGGTCCAACTGTAAACCATACGGAACCAATCCGGTACTCCTGTGACGTCGCCGATGTCTCCCTCATCTCCCTCTATGTACACATCATGCGGCGTGCCATAAGAGCTATCAAAGCGAGAATCATCGTAAATGATCTCTGTGACTTTGAATCGGAAGATGTCATGATCTGCAACTGAGGTGAAGACTTGGATGTCATGCGGGTTTGTGGAAAGAAATATGCGATTGAGGCGAGGAAGGGCAACGGTCCCCAGATACGTGCATGTCAGGCGGAGGTTCTTGATATCGGCGTTAGGCAGGGTGTAGATGACTTGGTTCAGAAGCTCGAGGGGAAGGCGACCGAGAAGGCCAAGAGTTTCGCGGTTCTGATCAGCTGACTCAGTCATCTCGTAGGCAGTGCAAATAAGTCTGTCGTATTCAGAGTAAGCCTCAGTAAAATTGAGTCTGATTCTCCTCTAGTTAATGATGTGAGGTTTAGACTGGAGAGGGGGATTACGAAGCCTGAAACGCTCCAATGAGCGGCGGGGCTGAAGTATCCAATTAGAGACAATTATCGGTCACTATGTAATCCTCCACCTGTTGATCGTTCGAGTTCGTCCGTGCTCAAGGCAGAAGCTACTTCCTGCTTGGACAAGAATAATACTTCTCAGCTTGGGCAATCGTCCCTTAATGTGGACCCTGGATTGCTTGAAGTGATGTACTTGGCCCACAACGCGACGCGGGTGACGATCAAGGGCAGCCAAGTCACATGCTTATCATGCCCATCTTAGTCGCTCGAGGACGAAGTACGCCTAGGCTAAAATATTGGTTCTAGATAACCTTTGGTCGTCAAGAAAGAAGGCGCCTTCATGTTGACTATAGATGTGACCGGTTTATTTGTTCGGGCCAATATTTGATCTAAGTAACATATCTCCAGTGAGGATGGTCATCGCCCAAGTTATCAGCATCTGCACCCTGAAGTCTATGATCCCTCTCCCCACGATCCCTCTTCTTATTCTCCCTAATCGCAAGAAAGTAAAAGGCCGTGCATGAAATACCACAAATCCACGCCATACCAAGACTGACCCCCAAGCCAGTCCAGTACTCAGGCGCCTCTCGCGTAAGATACACATTCGAAGCGACAATACCACCAAGATTACCAAACCCAACTTGCGCAGCTGATGCAATCGAGCGCTTGTAGTGTCCGCCCATGGTGTTAGATAGCCATCCGAGAACAACGGGCTGTGTGATGTATCCGCCTGTGACAAGGAGGAAGAGAGCAAAGTATCGTGCCGCAGTGGGGACTTGGTGTTGGAGGAGAAGGAGGATGTAGCCAATGCTGGTCATGACGACGCCGAACATGGTGAAACCATATCGATGGCGGAGACGGTCAGCGAGATATGCGGCTGATAGACAGCCTATAGTTGCAACGATGTATACTGGGATAGTCAGAACTTGCGCTCGCTCGGCTGCGTAGCCCATCTCTCGAAGAATGGTAGGGATGAAGAACTATAAGAGTTAGTGTCACTGCTTTTACCTGAGTCGGCTTCGATCTTACCGAGCCAGCATATCCGTTGTTGACGATGCCGAAGTAGGCCAGCGTTCCGAGATAAATCTTCCAATCAGTCAAAATCCTCTTCCAAGCTGCCTTGTTGAGATGATCCATCTTAGCATCACCAGAGTCATCAGCTAGACGAGCGATAAGCCTTGATCGCTCATCGTCGTTGAGGAACTTGGCTGTCTCTGGCCAATCGGGGATCCACCATTTCGCAATGACACCGATGACGACCGTCAGAATTCCTTCGAGGATGAAGATCCTGCACAGCAGAGAGTTAGTTGCTGACTCTATTGTTTCGAGACTGTGACATACCAGCGCCATGCTTCAAGCCCACCGACATCATGCATCTTAGCAATGGCAAAAGCCAACAGACCCGAAAATGCACCCGCCAAAATGGCAGCGCTGAAGAATAGAGACATGCGCCATTGGACTTCGTATCGTCTGTAGTACATGCTGATAAGGTAGATGCAGCCTGGGACAATTCCAGCCTCAAAGAAGCCGAGTAGTACTCGACATGCTATCAGACCCTGGACATTATTGACAAGGCCCATGCCGACAGTCGAGATACCTGTTATTGTCAGTCACCTGTTAAGCCGAGGCAGGATATAGTGGCATACCCCAAAGAACAGTGATTCCAGCGAGCCAAAGTGAAGGCGATATTCTCTTGATCATGATATTGGACGGGACTTCAAAGATGATGTACTGCACAGGTCGAGTCAGCGAATTGAGTATGCTTGTATCGGATCGATCGACGTACGGGGATGAAGAAGACGAAAAGCGCCATGTTGTAGTCACTGCCGGTCATTTTGAGATCCTCTGTCATTCCTTGGATCTTTGCGTTGCCTGAATGCCAAGGTTCTCTCGTCAGCTCAACCTTCTTTCAGCCAATGCTTTCGTGTAATAGGAACATACCGATATTGGTTCTATCCATAAAGGAAAGGAAGAAGATCACCATCAGCGGAGGGATCAAACGAAGATCGCATTTCCGCAAGAGCTTCTTGGTAGCCTCAGATTCCTCAGGTGTCTGCTCCACAGTAGACTCAGCACCCTTGAGGGAAGTATGGTCGAAGGTAGCCTTCTCGTTGAGATCAGCCATGATGAAAGAGAAAGCTGAGAGGAGTGTGAATCAATGTCGTTGAGCTGTAGGATCAGGACGAACAAGGTGGTGCATGCCAGCTTCTTATGGAAATGAGCGACCTGCCTGTCGAGTCAACACCTCCCTCCCCTCGAGTCTCTGGTATTGGACGAAGGGATCTAGATCGACACACGGTAGTGGTATAGCCGAGTGCGGGGTGTGGGGGCGGGGACTGGGATGCTCCCCGCGCGATGGAAGAGGAGTTCCGGGGTAACAAGGTCATACAGAGGATCGTGAAATGGTTGCATGGTAATAGCGTCATGCAGCAGATCCGAGGGAGAGAGGTAACGGCATGTCTGTCTTGGCTCGTAATTCCAAATACTACATGATAGACCGTGTTGAAAATTTCGGGTCATTCCCGAACGCTCTCATGGGGAAGATGAGAAGACGGGGACTACTGTTGAGGTTAACCGGGGGAACCAGACAGCTAGACGACGGGAAAAATTCCCATGTGGCTAAAACCATGACTACGAGTTGGTATTGGCCATGGCTATCTGATTGGAGCCGAAGATGCATTCTGTTTGTGCTAGTCCACGTCTAAGAGGATGTCCAAGGATGCGTATCTCAAATCAAGAACTCTAACTGGCACAAGCATGCACCGGCTATGCAAAGCCCCTGTACTTTACTGTCTAGTCCCATGAAGGATGCGCTGTAACGCAAACATTTCTTGGCTCTATGAGGTCGGGCACAAACCGGAAACTCGGATTGGTTCCAGGTCCATTCTGTGTTGATTCATTCGGAAATTTCGGAATCAAGAACTTGACTCAGTATTTACTTGAAGGAATAGCCGAGTTGGAGCGATGATAAGTCGGCATAATGATACCTATTGCAAAATGCGATGACAACTGTCTAAGTGATGGATGCTATGTGCAAATTACCGTTGTTGCATATTCGTGGTACAGTCTCATGGTGATAAATCGGGGTATTCTAATGCCGTAAGTGGGGATCACGATCCTACTGCCGATGTCAGTTGCCAGCGCCGATCCCCCGCTCGGGTACCAACCGTGAATGGGGAACTCCTCTTCGGATGGATCCCGTGTGATAAACCATTAAACGTAAAGACCTCATGAAATTGCTCCCCATTTACCATCAATCGTTTTATACTTGCGACAATATGATATTGGAAGCTCAAGCTACAGAATCAGATCGTACAGATCCAGCATCAACAAAGCCCAGCATGTACGTCAATCACCGCAATGATACTTGTCGGGACTAACATGCCGCAGGTACACAACATCCTTCGCATTCTTCGAGGCCCTAGTCGAAGCAGGCGTCAAAAACTGCTTTGTAAATCTTGGCTCCGACCATCCTAGCATTCTTGAAGCGATGGTCAGAGGGCAGAGAGAAATGCCCGATAAATTCCCCAGAATCATCACATGTCCGAATGAAATGGTTGCCCTGTCCATGGCAGATGGATATGCGAGGTTGAGTGGAGAGGCGCAGTGTGTTATTGTGCATGTTGATGTTGGTACTTCTGCTCTGGCGGCTGCTATTCATAATGCTGCTATGGGAAGAGCGCCGGTTTTGATCTTTGCGGGATTATCGCCTTATTCTATTGAGGGAGAACTTCTTGGCTCGAGGACTGAGTTTATGTAAGTCCACCATTCCCATCTCGCCAGAGCTTCACTGACAAACATAAGCCACTGGATTCAAGATGTGCCTGATCAAAAGCAAATTGTCTCCCAATACTGTCGATACGTCGGTGAGATTAAGACTGGAAAGAACGTCAAGCAAATGGTCCGTCGCGCACTCCAATTTGCTACAAGTCACCCCCAAGGCCCTTCATATCTCATGGGCGCCCGCGAAGTAATGGAAGAAACCATCGAACCATACACCGTAAACTCCGCCTTCTGGAAACCCGTTGCACCCGCAGCCCTACCGCAAGAAGCTGTGCAAGAAATCGCAGAGGCCTTAGTCAACGCTTCTGACCCGCTAGTTATCGTTGGTTTCACCGGTCGGAACCATGCTGCGGTTGAACCTCTCGTGTCGCTGGCTAATACTATCAAGGGTCTAAGGGTTCTTGATACGGGATGCTCGGATATGTGCTTCCCTGCTGATCATCCTGGGTGGTTGGGGATGAAGTACGGAGTTGACTCAGCGATTCAGAACGCTGATGTTTTTCTCATTCTTGATTGCGATGTTCCGTGGATTAATAAGCTCTGCAAACCAAAGAGTAACGCGAGAATTTTCCATCTTGACGTTGATCCTCTGAAAGAGTCTATGCTGGTGTTTTACATTGATGCTGAGCAGCGGTATCGTGTAGATGCGGAAACTTCACTGCGACAGATTACAGAATATCTTGGAGCTTCGCTGTCGGAGAAGCTTGCCACCGCTGAGTTTGATCGTCGAGGAGAAGCTCTTCAAAAGTCTTTCACAGAGCGTATTCAAGCCCTCGATGAGAAGGCCAAGCCTCTTGACTCAGGCAAGCTTACAACCGATTTCGTCTGCTCAACTTTACGCGCCAAGTTACCCGAGGATACAATCTGGGCCGTCGAGGCTATCACAAATATGATCGCAGTCGCAGATCAAATCCGAGCTACCATTCCCGGACAGTGGATTCACTGCGGAGGCGGCGGTCTCGGCTGGAGCGGCGGTGGCGCGTTAGGTATCAAACTAGCCGCCGACGCAGCAGATGCGCTCATCCCCGGTAAACGCAAACGCTACGTCGTCCAGATTGTTGGCGACGGATCATACATGTTCTCCGTCCCTTCAAGTGTATACTGGATCTCCGCTCGTTACGGTATTCCCGTTCTGACCATCGTGTTGAACAACCTCGGCTGGAATGCGCCCAAGAGATCTATGTTGTTGGTTCATCCTGATGGTCCTGCTTCAAAGGCAACGAATGAGGAGCTGAATATTTCGTTCGCCCCAAGTCCGGATTATGCGGGTATTGCGAAGGCTGCTAGTAATGGGTTGATCTTTGGTGCGAGGGTGGCTGATGTGTCGGAGTTTCAGACTGCGCTGAGTGGGGCTATTGAGAGTCTGGATAGAGGTGTCTCAGCTGTCTTGGACGTTGCGATTTAAAATATAAATAGAAAACACGAATTCAATATGATTGGCACATCTTTCTCTTAACAACAGATGGATAAACCAGCTGTTCGTTAAAATACCTTTGCTACTCTGCCACAATGATATACTGGGTGTCTGGAACCAATGAATTATACAATATGTCAAAGATGAAGTCTTGTAAATAGTGTAGTAAGATCTAAACTCTCAAGATAAACTTCTCACCGCTTGCCCCAGCTCTCAGAAGGTTCAGCATCTCCTGTGTTGCTTCCAATCCACCTTCGATAACACAAGCTCTCGGCGCAGGTTTGATCGTCCCATCTTGGAGCGCCTTGGACAACCAGCCGCTGAAAATCCACCTTGCGATATCCGGATACTTCTCTGTGAATCCCCAGCAGTTACTATGGTATGCTTCAATCCTTGCTGGCAAGGGCTTCTCTTTCGGCCATGGTATCAGCATGGTGATTCTGCCTCCTGGTGTTGACTCAGCTGCAGTGAGTACCTCAACAACCGAATCAAAGGAGGTGCCTTCTGATCTGGCATCAATCACGCCGCGGATCTTGATTCGAGAAGATTTCAAGGCTCGAGCTATTTTCTGCGCGACTTGCGGGATACGATAGTCCCATGCATCTGTCGCGCCCAACGTCTTCAGCCACTCATGATGTTTTGGACTTGCAGTTGCGTAGACAGGCCATCCTAGTGCATGTGCTATCTGCACCGCCGAAACACCAACGGCTGAAGCACCACTCCACACCAGAATAGCTCCAGACTCCCCGGCAGCTTTCTCGCGCATTGGAAGTCCGAGGCCTTTAAACAGCGCTATAGACGCAGTAACCATACCGACGGGAAGTACGGCACCTTCCTGAAAGCTGACGTTGTCGGGTAAGTGAGCTATTGCCACTTCCTCGAGAATGGTGTAGGTCTGGAACGATGCTTTATCCCTGTTTCCTTCAAGAACAGTCAAGGCAAAACCAATCACGCGATCGCCGGGTTTGAAGCGTGTCACGCCAGGTGCTACGGATACAACGACGCCGCTAAGGTCACTGCCAAGTACAGCTGGAAACTCGTTGATAATGGCGCCTAGGGCTTGGATTTTCCAGTCAGAGGGGTTTGCAGCAGCGTAGGCATTGCGAACCAAGAGTTCGCCTTCATTGGGGGTAGCAATAGGGCGTTGTTCGATGGTAATTTGACCCTGCTTGACGGGAAGGACAGCAGCGATGTTGGGCTCAAAGGTCTGTGACATGCTGTAAGAGTTGCGCCAACATTGAGATATAAGACGGTAGATTAATACGTGTAGAAGAGAATAATAGAATAAACAAAATCTCTTAAATTCTTGCTTGAGTATGCAGTACACAATAGCAGCCTCTCCAATGGCGGCATTGTGCCCTTATATACATCAAAGCAGTACGAATACGATTGGAATCCTCAAGAAAATTTGTCATAGATTGAAGTACCTGAAGTATCACCTAAGTGTTGTTGTAGACATTATTCCGAATGACAAAGCGATCTTGAAAGGATTTAGAAGCTCAGATAATTGGCTGACAAGGTCTATCAATCCCTTTACAAGATCCATATGCCCTGTGTTGGGCTTTTCTTGCGTCCGATGAATAATATCAAGAATGCCGCACCGCTGCTTATCCGTCCGAGCCTCACACGCGATGATAAACAAGGGCCACGGCAAGTCGCAAGTCTCAATCTGAGCGAGAATCTGAAGACCTTTTGAGACCAACGCTTGATGACTTGCTTCCGGTCCTTTGTAGCTATATGCAGAGCGGTTGATCCAAAGTAGTGTTGTTACGCAGTGCAGCTTCGTTGCAGCGTGCATCCATGACGTTCCCGATGTCATAGCGGACTCGAGCGGTTCTTCTACATTTCTTCGAAGCTGACCTTCCAGCTCTAGAAGGTCCTTTCGCGAGGTTGCAGGTACTGGACTTCTAGGATTGGGAACCACTATATTGAAGACTTTCGAGATGGTTCTTAGAACAGCTGGGTTGCATCCTGTCACTTCCATCTCCTTCAGGGCATATTCTCAACCATAAACGTAACAAATGAATATTGTAACTCACACTGCCATTCCAAAACTCACCCTTGTCCAGAAATTCACCAGACATCCTGGTTCGACAGAGCGGTTTGTAAGTCTCCCTTCCATAGTATAGCTGGCTGAACTCGATAATCGTCTCATGATACAGAATCCAGTTGAAGATGACCCTATAGCATTCTGAAAAAGAAGCTCGTTCTTTTGAAAACTGGAGAATCTGCTGGACGCCGAAGAGGTATGCTGCCCATGCCACAGGGGTAGACATGTAAAGAGTCTGATTGTTCAGTAACCGGCATAACTGGAGTACATGTTGACACTCACTTCGTAAAGGTATAGCAGCATACTTGCAGCAAGGTTACCAATTATAATAGAGTCTGGGTTGCCTGGGTCTAAGGATATTCTCGCCATAGAAATAGGTCGACTTTTAAATCTCATTGCTCGCCCTTCGCCAAATCCATGTAGGGCGGAGATTGCCAGTAGGCCGTTTAGTACTGAAGCAGAAGACGGTGAAGCATCAGTGAGGCCAATTTGTAGCAGTAGTTTTGGAAGAGACCCTAATAGATTCAGCAAGAAAGAGGGTGCATGTTGGATGTCTAAAACTTCAGTATGATTTGTATAGTACAAGGAATTTCGAAACGTACAATAGTGAATGAGACTGCTGTCTTCTCTATCCACGAGAGATAGACGGACGGAACTTGGTATCGAGCCTTGTAGAATTTTGTCTTCAAATATCCCTGCACGAAAGTGGTCAGAGGGATGACTTGACGCAACACGCAGCGATTCTATTCACAGGGGCGATGACTCACGGGTATTTCTTGAAGCTACAGCGTCGGACCAAGCTCTTACGTGCCATTTCTGCGTATTCACGAAGAATCCCTGGCGCGCAATCTCGGCCTGTATGTCGTTGGATGCATCACGTGGACGGGAACAAGGTACCGTCATGGCTCTTTTTGTATCTCCATCTATTGGCCAAGACAGGCGTAGTCCGTAGCCCTTGCAACGAAGTGTTGATAGTCTGCAGTTGGCATGTTGGAACTTTTCGGTCGCATCGAATCCGGCGATCTAGGCTGTTAGTAAGCATCTCTGTTACGGAATGCGGATGAACGTACCTCGACAAGTGCCGCAGGATCTGCTTGCGTTAAGCGTACGTAGGCTTTCCATGGCACATTTAGTTGGAAGCGAAGTTGAAGGTTTTCTTTGGCAAAAGTGAAGAAAAAGATTAGACCCGATTTGAAGGAAGCTTACACGCTCATACAGACAATTACAAAGCCTTCTAGCTAAGGATAGCTCCGAATAACCCCGCTCGTCCTCGCAAATAGTTGCTATCTTTGAGCAACGGACGAATTATCTACCAGAAAGCAAGCAGCGGCCCGACATGGCCACATTAACATGGTAAGCCGCGCAATAAGGTTTATGTTAGTATAACTAGATCTAAATACTTTTAGAAGTATTTATAGATTGAATTTAGAATAAAGCATTATAAAGATATAATGCTAACTCAAATAAATATGCGATATACCGCAAAAGTTTTAACCATCAATCGATGATGCTAACCCGGACCTCACATAGTGTTGGCTGTCTTGGATGTTACAATCCAGAAACGTGTATCCAATCAAAAATAAGATAATTTCATAGATTTAACTTGATCATCTCGGTCAATAGTAATGGGAGCTTAACTGTAGCTGTAAAATAACTCTCAGCGGACTCTTCCTTTTACCATTGAACTGATTCGCACTATTGAATCTAATGCCATATCAGCTAAAATTGTTGAAATACCAGCTAGAAACAGCCTCATATCACCGCCCGCCGATATGCATACATCAGCGTTCAAGGGTTAACAGCAATCTTATCAAAATGTAGCCCTCCACCAGATGAACAAGTGTTCGAAGCCTGAATAACCTCCGCAACATTCGCATTACACCCAAACCCCTGCTGGCAAACATAAAAGTTCTGCGCATGACTTCCCCCAGTCCATCTCATGCTCTGGAATATAACACCATTCGCCAGTGGGTTTGTCCACTGGTATCCCTTACAGGGATCCCAGGTCAGCATGAAGGGGTCGAAAATCGCGTTCTGGCAGCCCGTGTCGGAGTAGAGCGCGAAGTTGGTGAAACGGAGGGGGAGTTGGCATGCAGCCTTTTGGGAAGACTTTGAAGCGGGTGAGGCGACGGCTGAGGTTGAAGCTGCCTTTGATGTGTCATCTGTTTTGGAGAAGGGGAGGGTTATGGTGGACACTTCGGAGGGTGCTTTTGGCGCTGCGATGGCCGCTGGGGCTGCGAGGAGCAGAAGTCCGATGTCGCGTAGAGAAACCATTGCTGGTAGTGTAACGTTAGATGTGTGGTTTATGAATTAGGCTTTCTGCTTGGTCTTAATCTCTACAATGTGAGGAAGAAGCCTCTGATATTATATATTCAAATCCTTATGTCCTCTGGTAACCTAGGCATACGACTTGATGTAGCTGATTGGACGTAATTAGTAAACACTACGGAGTAATAACTCTACTTTACCCGCTGCGGGCCGCTCGGTTTAGGGGATCACCGTAAGCGATGCAACACAAAAGCTCAACTGAAAAGGAAAATGTAACGAACAAGGTTATCAGATAGCCCTCGGAAACGCCGCTTACTGGTCGCCGCTTATGGCTGAGACTTGATGATTGTCACACGCCCGGCATCGCCGCTTATTGTATCGTCGATTATCCGACAAAGCGTAGCACATAGATCAGATAATCAAGGATTTGTCTATTGTCGAGACGCTTAGTCTCTACGATCAAAGATCTTTCCTGGATTCATCAACCAAAGCGGATCCAGACTTGTCTTGATGGCTCTCATGACTTGAATTGGTACCTCACCAACTTCTTCCCGAAGAAAATCTTTCTTTCCAAGCCCAACACCATGCTCGCCCTACATAGACAATCGGTAATCGCTCCGTAAGGATTGAAAGGGGGGGTGCTTACCGTGCATGTTCCCTCCATCTCAATGGCCCGTGATACCATTTTGTGGACGCAATTTTCAACCTCTTTGCGCTGCTTTTCCTCGAATAGAATTGTCTCGTGGAAGTTGCCGTCGCCGATGTGTCCGAGAATGCTGCCGAACAAGCCCAGCTCTGCAAGCTCCTTCTTGGATATATCTGGGGTAAATCAGCAAGATGACACTATGAGGTGACCATGGCAAGTATACTAACCTATGAGCTCGGAAACTCGGGATAGAGGGACAGCAACATCGGTCGACCAAACATGTCCATCTGTCTCGCGTAGTGCCATCATACTCCACAGCGCCTCTTTGCGAGCTGACCACAGAGCCTTCTGCTTCTCTGGATCACTCTCGTATTGGAAGCCATTTGCCTGATGCTTCTTGGAAATACTCTGAACTTTTGCAATACTGTCCTTGACTATTGCGTCGCTGCCACTGAACTTGAAGAATAGTGTTGGCACTTCATTCCACCTCCGAGACGTTGCACCCATTCTGTTGATAACGCTCATGAGGACTTCATCAAGAATCTCAACGGCGCTGATAGGTACCCCTCGGCGGATGACTTCGATGGCCATGGTTGCTGCAGCTTTGATCGAGGGAAATGTGACTACCGCGATGCCAGTATGCTCAGGGATAGGAGCAAGCTTGAGTGTCGCTTCAGTGACAAACCCCAAGGTGCCTTCTGATCCTACGAACAGAGAGTTGAGGTTGTAGCCCGCTGATGATTTTCTTGGCCTTCGTCGCGTTTTAAGGATGGTGCCGTCGCTTAATACCACCGTGAGATTCACCACCCAGTCTTTCATGGTGCCGTACTTGACTGCGTTGGTTCCGCTGTCACATCGTTAGACCTGAAAGCCGTTCTTAGTTCGAAGTACTGACCTGCAGTTTGTTCCAACCATACCACCAATTTGGGCCTTTGATGCAGGTCAGTGCAAGTCTCTCCCTGTTGGCGGGGATAACATACGGACGGGCCTGGATCAATGGGGAAGAACAGACCGGTATCTTTGATCTTCTCGTTTAGATCCATCCATGGTACAGATGGCTGAACGACGACATTCAGGCTAGATATTTAGCGCCATCGTCAAACGAGACATGATGTATATAAGCTTACTCGTCGCTATGCATTTCCAAAATCTGGTTCATATTGACGAAATCAACACTCACGCCGCCAAAAGGTGCTGAGAAATGGCCCTCGACACTAGAGCCTCCAGAATAGGGAACTTGTGGTGTTAGTTCTCACAGTCCGGTCATTCTTAGAGAAGACCTACTCATCGGTACGCGTCTTTTGTGACAGATCTTGGCGATAGTGGCAACCTCCTCCGTTGTCTTGGGGAACGTGACAGCGACTGGTAACCGGTCGATATTTATCGTTGACCAATCTGAGTAACCGTGAGAATGGAGAATTTCATCTTCTATGCTGACAGCATCTTCTCCGAGTGCTTTTCTTATCTCTTCGACTGCCTTGATGCATCAATTAGCTCTATTATGTCTCTTATCTTTCCTCTTGTCTTACTATTTCCATCTCAGCTCGAGTGGCATAATGAGATTCATCATCTTTCTCCTTTTCATGGGTGACTATCGTGTATAACAATGTTCCTCCAATAGTGGTTGCTGTTGCAGATAATGCCGATGCAAGGAACACTGGATTCTTTCGCTGTTCTTGTGTCCGACTTTGACGCTTGGTCTCAGATGTATTGTCTCTCCCAAAGCTAGTGTTGTGAAAAGGACGTCGTGCAGATAGCGCCACTGCGGAACGCGATGCAGGTCTTCTGAGATACCCTGGCAGGGCACGATACGGTGTCTTGAGCATGATTGAATCGGATTCGAAGGGTTTAGAGAATATGAATCAATACTATTAATCATTCAGCGAGCTCTTTCATGACATATGGGTCCTTCAACATAGAATATCCCATGAGCCGATTTTAACTCCCGGGTAGATTCTCACCCAGCCATCCTCTAACCCAAATACGGATAGTGTCTCACGGATACTTCCCGTTCCCATACCAAGTCACCCGAGAAACACCGGGTACAGCCCGTGAAAAAGCCAGACCCTCCCCTCAATCTCGGCTTCAGCAATTCCCCCGCTCTTTTCTTCGCAATGGATATTCCGCAAGCACAGGAAGAAGTAGTGGCTCGTCCGACGAAGCGGAAGAGAGTCGCATTGGCATGCGATACTTGTCGGGAACGGAAGATCAAGTGCGATGGGTCTAAGCCTGTGTGTAATCCCTGCAGAAAACGAGGGGAACCGGCTACGCGGTGCGTTTACGCTGTTATTGCTGGGACGGCGAAGCAGCTTAGTGAGCAAGAGTAAGTCTCTTATGCCATTGAGTAATTCATTCATTGATGATATTTTCTTTAGGTACATTGCATCGTTGCAAAAACAGGTGCAGGATATGCAACTGGTGATTGACCAGCTCCGCCAAGACGCACAAATCACCCCCAAAAGCCCCAGAGACAGACCCCCAGGTACTATCCACACCACAACAGGCGGCCCAAGTCCCGTGAGTACAATGGGCGCTACGACTCTCACCCTAAATCGTCAAGAAGATGAATTCTTCGGCCAATCTTCGGTTCACTCTCTTCTCCGAGAGGTTCCTCATCCCGATCGCCACCGGTCAGCGGCCCCACTTCGGAATCGGGACCGGAGTTCCGCGACGTCACTTCTAACGGCCGAGTTTGCTTTGCCGCCGCGACAAGTAGCTGATAAGTTTCTGGATTTGTACTTTGATAGTGTGCATATTTTCTATCCTTGGTGTCATTCCACGTGGTTTAGGAAACGGTATGAGGCATTATGGACGTCGACTGGGTATCCGGGGGCGGAGATGGGTCAAGCTCGTGATATTGGCGTGGGAGGTGATCAGTGTCCTGAAACTTCCTTCTTCTGCGCTCTGAATGCCATGTTTGCTTTGGGGTGCGAGTTTTCAGATCTGCCGGAGAAGGAATCTGCTTCGGCGATGTTCAGCTCACGGATGAGGAGTTTGTTGCAGATGGATATCCTTGATAAAGCTGATCTGTCGCATGTGCAGGCCTTGCTACTTGCGGGGCACTATGCGCTGTCGAGCGAGTATCCAATCAGATGCTATAATATTATCGGCCTTGCTTGTCGGATAGCTGTTGGGCTGGGTCTTCATACGGAGAGGCATGCTGATCAGAGATCGGTCATGGAGAATGAAGTGCGCCGAAGAGTTTGGTATGGATGTTTGCAGATGGAGATGTGAGTCACCTCCACGAACCCGGATACTAATTACTTCCTAACAATATTTTAGGACAGTCTGTATGACACTAGGAAGACCGCCAGTCTTACAAATGACAGACGACGTTCTCGTCCCCGCCGCAGTCGACGACGAGTTCATCTGCCCTAATACCACCTCATGCATTCAACCCGAGGGAACAATATCACAGAACCTCTTTGTAGTAGAGAACATCCGACTAGCCAAGATACTCGGCAAAATCCTGTCTTCAATCTACTGGCCGAGTTCATGTTCCGACTTCAGCGCCCTCGTCCGTCTGGACGGTCTTCTCGAAGATTTCCGGAATTCTCTGGTTGATGATCTGAAATGGTGGGATAATGACACTCCGAGAGAACAAGGAACTAGAGGCCATATTCTCAAACGGCAGAAAAATGTCCTCCATGCGAGGTTTCTCCATCTTCGAATTTTGTTATATAGGCCAAGCTTCAGTGCATTCTGCGCTGCTGCGAGACGTTCACGACAACGGAGAGGTACAGGCTCTGACTTGGATGAAGCTGGGATTGAAGCAAACACTCTGCAAGGGGCCTTTCAGGCTCAGTGTGCTACTACATGTGTTCAAGTTGCCTATGAATTATCCGCGTCTCTGCTGGCTGCGAGGGAAGTTGAAGCGACCGGAGCATGGTGGTTCAGCTTATTCTGTAAGGCTTCCTCATTCATCCTTGTAGTAGCAGCACTGACACGTTTCTCTTTCAGATCTCATGACTTGTGGCGGCATAATAATCCTGGCCGAGTGTGCTCAAGCCGGGGGAAGTAAACACTTCAATCAGCAACAACTCGATGCTACTTGGGAGAACACTACAGTTCTTCTACGTGTCATCGGTAGGGAAAATGCCCGAGCGAGAGGCTACTTGGAGCATCTACTTCTTTTGAAGGATCAAGCGAGATCCGCCTATTTCTGTACGTTAGAATGTTATTACAAACACCAAACCCTCTGGCTAATGACTCCCAGCAATACGCAACTCTGCAGTGCCGTCCCGTGCACCTTCTCGCAGACCGTCTGTTAACTTGGAAGATGGAGCCGAAGAGCGCATGGATGAAATCCTTCCTGGGACGGCAGAAGGACAGACAGAACAGGTCGATTTCATGGCATCGTTGTTTCAGGACAATTGGGACTGGAGTCTTGACGGCGGTATGCCAACTTATGGTGGCCTTGGGTTCGGGGATGTGTTCATATTTCCTCTACTTAGTTGACCAGCGTAGCCATTATAATCATCTCCCAACTCATACCTCTCATATCCCTGTCCAGTATTGCGTCTCCTGATTTGTAACGCTGACAGTCTGGAGTGTCTCCGCTGAACTGAAGCAGATATGTAGACGAAACTCGCCTTGTGGCATTTTCCACTTGTCCACAGCGGCATCGAAGTAGCTGAAGGCGTACTTATCCAACTTGAACATAACTTCCTCTGTCTGCCCAGCTGGGACAAACACTTTGCAGTACGATCTGAGATCCTTGACTGGTCGTGGATTCCCGTCACATGGCGGGGGGGGGTGACGTACAATTGGACCACTTGCTTACCATCCCTCGTCCCCGTGTTTTTCACTTCCGAAACAAGTGAAGTCTCAGTTGCCTCAGGACTATCAAATGTTGAGGTCACACTTGTTCGTGTTGTCAATTCAAATGTCGTATAAGAAAGCCCTTCTCCAAAGTGAAACTGAGGCTTTGGCGCACTCTTATCATCGTAGAAGCGGTACCCAACCTTGAGACGCTCCTCGTAGTTGAGCTCGAGATTATCATCGCATGGAAAATTTGGATAAGCTGGGTTATCCTCGTTTCTCTTCGGCCATGACATAGGAAGACGGCCCGATGGGTTGACGTGTCCGAGAAGAACGCGGGCGATGGCGTGGCCACACTCTTGACCTGCGAACCAAGCTTGCAGAAAACAGGGAACTTTATTGATGAAGGAAGATACTGTGACAGGAGATCCTGAGAGATTGACGACGACTGTACGAGGATTGCGAGCTGCCACTGCGTTGATGAGGTCGTACTGATCAGATGTCAAGTCCATAGTATCGCGATCATAGCCCTCGGACTCAAGCTCATTGGTCGTGCCAACAAAGACAAGTGCAACATCAGAAGATGCAGCGACATCTGCAGCATCGTGAATAGCGCCAGGGATGTCGACGTGCTCCATGAATCGAAGACTGGCGCCCTGGAACATGGTCCCACCAATGTTGGAGAGAACCACTGGATCAGTCGCCCAAGAGTGTAACTGGATCTTATACTCCTGGCCAGCAATCATATCAAGAGTGAAGCGTCGCTCGATCTTAGCTTTGTAGAAGTAGAAAGATTCAGGGAGTAGAATAGGCTCCTGTGGACGATGGAAGACTTTATCTCCATTGACCAACACATCTGCCTTTCCAGTCGTGATGACAGAGAACACGTGACGACCGCTTGTTTTTGGGCGTAGAGTAAAAGACATGCTAGTGCAGTATTCCTTGTCGAGATACGCAGGCCAAGCTTCTTTGATCATATACTCAGGCAACGCGATTGTCTGTTCATGAGCAAGACTCTCCCCAACTATTGACCTGTTAAACCAGCGGAGTTGAACAGGCGAAATAGTTTCTGGCTCTGCGTGGGGTAGAGCACCAAAGACTGGGACGCCCGGTGCATGACGGCAATTGACACCTTGAGCCTTGAGACCCTCGAGAGGGGAGATGATGTGCTGAGCTAGAACCTTTGCGCTGCCTCCACCGCCGATACTGGGATGAATAGCATGATGACCTATGACAGCAACTGAAGCTTTTGGGGATAGCGGGAGGACGTTGTTGCTGTTCTTGAGAAGAACCATTCCATCTGCAGCGATGGAGGTGATGAACTCGACTCTTTCTGGGTCTTCCACTGAACGTTCCGGCTTCTCAACAGGATCCTCAAATCGACCCGTTTTTCTCGCAAGCTCAATAACCCTACAGACACTCTTATCAAGAGTTCCAGTGGTCACACTACCAGCTTCAACCTCGTTCAGAAGCTTTTGGCCACGCCATCTCGTAGGGCCTGGCATTTCGAGATCCAGGCCAGAGTTAAGTGCTTGAGCAGTGGAATATGTTCCCATCCAATCGGAAACCACAAGACCTGAGAAACCCCATTCTTTTCGAAGTACTTCTTCGAGTAACCAGGAACTTTCTGCGCAGTACTCTCCGTTCAGGCGATTGTATGAAGTCATGAAACACCAGGGATCTGAATCACGCATAACCAGCTGGAATGGAAGCATATAAATTTCCCTCAAAGTTTGACGATCGATATTAGATGTCATCTTCGTTCTTGACTTCTCTGAATCATTGGCGACAAAGTGTTTCGGCGTAGCAGCTATGCCTGCACTCTGACAACCGCGAACAAACGCCGAGGCGAGGGTTCCAATGAGATACGGATCCTCAGAGTAAGTCTCGTAATTTCTTCCACCAAGAGGAGATCTGATGATGTTCATAGTCGGTGCGAGAAGAACATTTGCAGACTTTGTTATCGTCTCTTTTCCGATCTCTTTGCCAAGACGATATGCCTGCTCTGAATCAAACGTGGAGCCAACAGCTGTTGAACAGGGGAAGCAAGCTGCCGTTATACCGCTTACGTAGCTCTCACCACGAGCGCCGTTGGGACCATCGGACATTTTGATGTGAGGAATGAAGGCATCGTCTCGTTTGATAGTTGGCGTGCGCCACAAGTCAACTGCTGCTAGAAGACTCACTTTTTCGTCAACTGTGAGCTTGGAGATGAGATCGATTGTGGCTTGAGAGGCTGTCATGATGGATTACTGCCGACCGGTCGGTTAGGTGCGACTGGGATTGGTCGGACTTAGTACTAGATAATAAAAGGGAATAAGGTCAATACAGTTCGGGATAAGCTAGCAAACAGACTCTTTGGAAAGTTTTGGTCTAGTTGTCATGAAAGTATGAGGGGTATCTACGCACGGGTACCATCCGTTGCACGGGCATCACCCGAAAACTCGTACATGGCCAAACATTCGACTCCCGGACTGTGGAGATGACTCGATATTACCTCCATTTCCGTGGGGTCATTGAGTCAAGCAGGCTTTTCTCGGAAACCCCGCACTGCAATGCTACTACAGGGGTAGGAGACCCATACTGTTGTAACGGTGAATATAGTAGAGGCCAAGGTGTTGCATGTAACAATATATAATCAGTTCTCAACATCCCTAGTCCTCCTCCCACACCACTCTTATTCTACTGTATTCATCCATATCCCAAAATGGGCAAGACTAGTCTTGATACCAAGGCGGATGTCGCTATGGCTGAGGATGCAGGTCATATCGTTGACGAGCAGATCCTTAATCTTGATCAGAGAATTCAGGAACTTGTTGCCATCGCGCCTCCATTCTATCAGAACAAGAACCTTCTCCGGCTGTATCTTCTCATCATTCCCACTTGTCTGGCAGCTGCTGTTACTCTGGGATTTGACGCGAGTATGATGTCTGGTCTTCAAGCTGTACCTTCTTGGGATAACTGTAAGTGTGCTCATGTTTGAAATCTAGTCTGGGACTTGTCACTGACCAAAGGTTTCAGACTTTGGACAACCTCGCGGCGCACTTCTTGGTATCATGTCAGCTATCCTCCCTCTCGGATGCGTTGTCGCGACTCCATTCATCAGCTTGGTCGGCGATCGTTGGGGACGACGTATGGGCATCTTTGTTGGCGCTGTAATCATGATCATCGGTGCTGTCATCCAAGGTGCCTCTGTTCACTGTAAGTATCCCTATACCTCTATCCTCTCGCAACTAACAATGGTTTAGTCGCCATGTTTCTCATCTCCCGCTTCACCATCGGTTTCGGTCTCGTCTTCGCAAACGTCTACGCCCCCATGCTCATCGGTGAACTCGCCCATCCCAAAGAACGGCAAGTTATCACATCCTTATATCAGACATCCTGGTACATCGGCGCGATCCTCGCTGTGTGGGTCACCTTTGGAACCTTTGGCATACCCAGTGAATGGGCCTGGAGAATTCCGTCTCTTCTGCAGGCTGCTCCAGCTATGCTTCCCATCACATGCGTCTTCTTCCTTCCAGAGTCTCCTCGATGGCTCATCGCAAATGGTCGCAGTGAGGAAGCAAAGGCTTTGCTTGTGAAGTGGCATGGTAATGGGAATGAGGACGACGAACTTGTCAAGCTCGAGTTTATCCAGATGCGAAACGTGATCGAAGCCGAAGTCAGCAATGAGACAGGTTGGAAAGACCTCTTGACGTCTCCTGGCCATCGAAAGCGAGTCTTTATTCTGGTCTGTCTTGGCTGCTTCAGTCAGTGGTCAGGCAACGGTCTTGTCTCTTACTATCTTGTTCGCGTCCTGGAAACTGTCGGTGTTACTGATGCTCGCGAGCGCAATATTCTCAATGGCTGCCTCATGATCTTCAACTGGCTCACCTCAGTTGCCTCAGCCTTCCTCACCGCTTACATGAAGCGGCGAACCCAGTTCCTCCTTTCTGTTGGAGGCATGCTCGCCATTTTCGCATCTCAGACCCTTTGCGCCGGTCTCTTCAACGAAGACCACAACACCGCCGCAGGAAAAGCTGTCATCGCAATGCTCTTCCTCTTCTACTTCTTCTATAACTTGGCCTTCAACGCTCTTCTTTACTCGTATCCTGTCGAGATTCTTCCCTATCCCGTTCGTGCTAAGGGCTTCTCTCTTCTCATGTTCTTCGGAAAGGCGAGTAACTTTATCAACACTATGGTCAACCCTATCGGTCTTCAGGCACTTTCATGGAAGTTTTACTTTGTTTATGTTGCCTGGCTTGCTATTGAGCTTGCTGTTGTTTGGAAGTTCTTCGTCGAGACAAAGGGCCCCAGCCTGGAAGCCATTGCTGCGGTCTTTGATGGTAATAGCCCGGCAGGATATGATTCGCAAGATCAGAAGAGAGAGAAGTTGGAGGAAGATTAGGCAATACTCTGGTTTGTCTGTTTCTAGTTGTGTAAGGCGGTGGCCTTAGTTATCGCAGGTAGCTAATGATTACTCCATTCACGTGTATCTATTTATATCTTTCCTCCATATCAAGCCTCTCCAGTATCAAGTGATTGCCTAAGCTATATTAAGAGTAAGGCAACAGTAGTTGGGAATTAACTTTATCATATCCATGAAGCAGAACTGTATAGCTCAATACTAGGATCATCTATATTCCTCCTCGGTCTGGCCACGATGAGTGATGGCCACAGTACGAGGTAGATGTTCCCTCAAAGCCTTACCCTACCAAAGTCTATTGCGTCACGAATCTATCGGCTACAGTTTTTGCACCAAGGAACTTTCAGTTGTGGCTGTTTCAAAACCTATCAGCCCCGGTGTTGGTCTCATGCTGTGTACCACCGTGCGAGCCTAATCTTGCAATCACGACCATACATGCTGCATTGAAAAGGGCTCTGAGCCCTCACACAATGTTTATCTCTTCTTCCACCTTTCAAAAAAACTCTGGGGCGTTTTTGACAAGGTATCCAACCATCATGGCCGACCCTCCCTCCAAGCGCATGACGGTACCTCTCTCAGGATTCTCTATCACCGATCCGAACACCCAATGGGCCACAGATTTGGCAGCATGCGTTCATTGCGTAGGCTGTAGACCTGAAATCGAAACCATGGTCTCTTCCACAGCCACTTGTGCTTCATGCGGCAAGCAAGGGCTGCTTCTAGACTGTGCCACGATGTCCAGTACTACTCCACAGCTTGTCAGCGCAGCGATTGGAAAGTCCACAAATTGATTTGCAAGAAACTTGAAAGCTATTCAGCAGACCTGAGACCGAGCACCCGTCACTTTCGTGCCATCGTCTTTCCCCATGAAGCAGCACAGCCGGACTTCGCTTGGGCTTTTGTCAACGACAAGACTGAGCTTGTGATCAAGCATCCATCCATCGAAGCATGGAAGAAGAAAATGAAAGATCGCCACGGTAGATCAGTCAAGGATCCTCTGATTGTTCATGCAATAAGTCGGGACCGCGCTATGGTGGGTAAGATGCTTGGGCACGCGGTTAGAGTTGCTTCTTGGCAGCCCCCAAATGGACTCGCCGGCCATCTTGAGGGGTTCAACGAGACAAGTCTATCTCTGACAGGCCGTATGAGTGGACGCTCTTACGGTCCTACGGTCGCGTTTGCGTACCTATTGGACAACGAGCTTAATTACAAGAACATGGACGACATGTCAACAAAGGATTTTCGACATGTTGTTGACTTCTTAAACAACTCGGATTGGAACCCTGCTATCGGAGACGCCGAGAGATATCCTGACAAGACAATTCCAGCACTTTTCATTCCTGATCCTTTTGTCCCTGATACAGACATGAGACCAGGCCTCTCGATCTGTCATGTAGTTGGACCTACAATCCCGTTTTGGAGGTCACAATTGCCGCCAAGATCGACTTCAAACAGGTATGCCCGCATTACATGTGCGATGGAGGAGTTTGGCCCATAAAGCTATTCTGTCCCCGAGGTCTCAAGTGGAATGCCTTTCTTCTGGGTCCGCTCCTCCTGGGATTGCCCTGGATCGGCAGAAATGCTATTCTAACAGACACTCACAACCAAGGCTCGCGAAGTTCTCTTCATCCCGGTCGCATTTCAGCGTCATACGCTCGCTTCCTGAACCGTGGCGTCACGCTTGGATACAGAAGCATAACCGTTGCTCAATACCTCATTGGCGATGGAATGCTTGTCTACGATGCCTTTTGCAACAAGATAGACCGATTGCACTTGCTTGCGTACGATGAGTTCATGTTCCGCCAGTCCAAGGCCAAATTCGAAGATCTAGACATTTCAAAGAAGAACTTCGTCAAGTTCTGGAACGACCTCAAAGCGGGAAAGGAAAAGATCGAGAATCAGCACAAGGACAACCAACACCTCGACTTCTCCAGTGCGCCATCTCCCTACAACGACATCGACGATGCCAAACCCATGATTTTTGAATCCGCAAGCAGGCACTTTTTAAACCTGATGAAACTATTGCAGAATGGGGTTTTCCGCACAGTTTATAAGAAATACTTGAACAGCGGCTTGTTTATGGATGGTGCATATGAAACTCATTGGGACCTTCTTGCGAACTTCTGGCCGGCGGTTATTAACGATAAATCGGAAGATGATAGTTCTATGAAATATCCTATCGCGGAAGATGATGAGGAGAAGGAAAACGAGTTGGTGACAGCTGCCCCGGCATCTGATGGTGAGAATCTTGATTTGGCGGAGATGGCTGCAGCATCCCTTAACATTCTGGAGAAATAGCATAGTTGAGATCTAGTAATGCCTCCTTAGACGTAGCTGAATAAAAGTGCTTATACAATTCTACGAGTATCTCTGATGAGTAGATGCGCCTCCGGTGGGATGAATGTCCTAAAATAGAGTTTGCGGTGGGAGAGGCTGTCAAGTTGGAGGTCCGGTGGGAGGCGCTGCAACCCTTGGCCCGTTGAGGAATTCAATTGGTTCTGTTATGAGACCCTGCTTCTTCAGCAGTTGTGGCGCCATCAGCTGTCATACCTGGTTCTCCGCACTACGTACTTTGGAGGTACGACGCCTGGGGTCTAGAGTTTAGTTCCCCATGGGGTTGACATTCACATGACTTATAAGGGAGATAGGGACCCCTCATATTGAATACGAATGTTCAACAGGATAGTTCATAACATTCACGCTTCCCCAGCAGCGATCGATAAGCTATTTGTTAACAACTTCCAGTTGCGATCATGGGTACGGAAAACATTGTTGTGAATAAGCACACGCTCGAGGGGCTTGATGTTGGTGACCCTCAGACTATCGAGCTCATCCAGCGTGCTCAGGATGGAAACGCCGCCGACAGAGATCTCACGATCCGCCAAGCCCTTAAGAAATACCGGAAGGCTGTGCTATGGGCCTCGGCCCTGTCCATCAGTCTGGTAATGGAAGGTTATGACTTGGTGATGGTAAGCAACAGACTTCAAGCAAATTATGCTCGGCTCTCCTACAGATTTGCTGACTTGTAGCTCTGACAGCTCGGGTCCTTTTACGGCCTGACTCAATTCCAAGACCATTTTGGCGAGTACAGCGCCATAGAGGGCAAAAAGGTCATCTCACCAGCCTGGCAATCGGGCCTCTCCAACTCGTCACAAGTAGGGCAATTGGCGGGTCTGTTGATCAACGCATACGCACAAGATAAATTCGGTGCTCGCACTACAATGATGGTTTTTATGGCCTATCTTGTATGCACCATCTTCATTCTCGCCTTTGCACCGTCTCTATCTATTCTGGCGTTTGGCGAGGCATTGTGTGGTGTTGCTTGGGGTGTTTTCCAGGTAAGTTGCAAGCACGTCACTGCATCAATTTGGACAGATGGATTAACCTTGCGCAAGACTCTATCCACTACCTACGCTTGCGAAGTCGTCCCTACGATTCTCCGTCCATATGTCACAGCATGGGTCTGTATGTGCTGGGGCCTAGGCATCCTGATCTCATCAGGCGTAGTCCGAGCATGTCTGAACATCGAGGGTAACTTAGCCTGGAAGTTGCCTTTCTATCTTCAATGGATCTGGCCAGTGCCCTTATTTTTCGTGGCATACTTCGCTCCCGAATCTCCATGGAATGCCGTCCGTCGCGGTAAACTCGAGCTCGCTAAGACATCTCTACGACGACTTGCCTCAGACGATGGAGACAGAGAAGTAGCTATCGAGGCGAGCTTGGCGTATATACAGCATACGACAGCTTTGGAAAAGGCAGAAACTGGGGGAGCTTCTATTATTGAATGCTTCAAAGGCACCAACCTACGTCGAACCGAAATTGTAAGAACTCACCTTGTCACTTATTATCTCACTTAACTCTAACTTCTACACTCAGAACTGCGTTGTCTGGGCGGCCCAGATTCTCTGTGGTAACGCCATTCTTGGCTTCGTTGTCGTTTTTCTCCAAGCCGCAGGCTGGTCACAGGTCCAGTCATTCAACCTCAACATTTCTCTCTCAGCATGTTACATCATTGGCGGCATGATCTGCTGGGTCCTTTTCCCTCGCTTCGGACGTGCAACCATTTACATGAGCGGCCTCGTCTTCATGTTCTG
The DNA here is from genome assembly GCA_002234235.1 of Fusarium hostae. Classification (NCBI taxonomy): domain Eukaryota; kingdom Fungi; phylum Ascomycota; class Sordariomycetes; order Hypocreales; family Nectriaceae; genus Fusarium; species Fusarium hostae. Next base: position 7,070 of record NJCR01001917.1, on the reverse strand, counting down.
CTGCCTTATCGCTATTGGAGCTCTTGGATGGTCCACTAGCAAAGACGGTTATCTTGCAATTGGCCTACTCTTTGTGGTTTCGACGCTTTGCAATATGATTACCATTGGACCAGTGTGTTATCCCATTGTGGCTGAGACTCCTTCTGGACGGCTCAGGTACAAGACGATTGTCATTGGGAGGTTTGTGTATAACCTTACTGCCATCTTCAACAACTCGGTAACACCACGGATGATTTCTGCATCTGGTAAGTTCATCTACGTGGGAAGTTTATAGACCTATGTTATCATAAAGACTAACAATACGTCTAGGCTGGGGTTGGGGTGCGAAGACAGGTCTTTTCTATGCCGGAACGAATCTGCTTTGTTTCATCTGGTGTTGGTTTCGCCTTCCTGAGACAAAGGATCGTACTTTTGGTGAAATTGACATTCTCTTTGAGAACAACGTACCAGCGAGGAAGTTTAAGTATACCAAGGCCGACCGTAAGTATTACTGTCACCCAATCCCTTCCTTGAAAGGCTTGCTAATCATTCTGGTAGAATTCGCACTTGAGAGTGATTATGTTCAGGAAAAGGTTGGGCCAGCCGTTGACCAAATCGATTGAACAGCCGCAGAATCATCTCAATATCGTTCAGACAATGCTCAGGTAGAGAATCCCGGAGGATAGGAATTGGCGACAATCCATTTTGGTTTTAATAAGTGTACCTTGCAACTCAGGGTAGTTCTGTGATCATTGTACATTAAAATTGAGATACTGTATTTTCAAGCCTACTTCTAATACCTCTGTGTATAATTAATGTTTAAACCGCGAATATCTGGTCATCGATTCGCAATTGCATTGCTTCCAAAAGCGCGGCAATACCTTTTGATTTGCTGTATCTAGACCGCCAGTATGACGTGTCCCAGTTACACAAGATGAATGGGAGAAATGCATGATGGCGCACCTTTCCACCATTACATAAGTGAAATCCAGACTGCAACTGTGCTGTAGGCTTTTCTTGTTAGCAAGGAATCCTAGAGACATGTAAATTATAATAATGACCAACGCTAACTTTCTTGACATAAGATCATATGCGCAATGTTTTCAAGTTCAATTGATCTTCATGTAGGAGGGAGGATACGTTGAGGGGTCGTCGTTTTCAGCGGAGTGAGACCATTGGATAGTGCTTCACACGGCCTGTAACACCTTGACAGCTGTAACCCCGCCTTTTCGGAGTTCTCCGAAGGTTGTTATCTGTCATATCTTATCAGCATTTAAACCAACAACAATCCAAGACACCAAAGCAAAGTAAAGCAAAACAAACACCCAATATTCCAGTTACTAGACACTTACTACAAAATGGATAGCGATCTAAAGTACCTCCTCTCTCTCCAAGCCGTCCGAGACCAAGCTTCCAAGGTCTTCGAATCAGCAAAGCGAGGGCAATTGAAGCACTTCGAGTATGACGAAGGCCGAATGGGAGAGGTTGCTGATTACGTATCCAAGGTCATTGATGTGAGCATGCTATGATCCTCAGAAACACCATCAGAGCTAATACCAACAATCTTTAGCGTGATTTCGGCCCCGATAAATACGACACTATTCCCCCTCATGGTCGCTGGCAGCATTTCGAGGTTGGAGACGTTGCACGCGTCGATTCCCTTGTGAAGCGCTGGTCCAGCGAAGATGGGGTTGATCAAACTGAGATCACTCGACGATTGGTCGATTTGTTCTTTGTGTCGGTTCTTCTTGATGCTGGAGCAGGCGATGTCTGGCGTTTCAAAGAACCGGGTACTGGACAAGTTTTTGTCCGGAGTGAGGGTATTGCTGTGGCATCGCTTCACATGTTTACAGCTGGGTCTTTCAGTTCTGACGGTTCTCTCAAGGAGAAAGTCGATGGTATGTCTGATGTGTGGTTCTTCTTTTCTCAGGCTAATCAATTGTTCTAGGGAAGGGTTTGATCGAGTTGCAAGACACGAACTTCGAACAGCACTTCCAGGTGTCAACTGAGAATCCTATGGTTGGGGTTTCGTCACGTGTGAAGTTGCTGCAAGCTGTTGGCTCCTCCTTGTTGAAGAACGCTGCAGTTTTTGGAGAGTTCGGCCGCCCAGGAAGCTTAGTTGGTAAGTGAGCGCAAATAGATGGTGAGAGTATTTCACGCTGACGTTATCTTTTAGACTACCTCACAGCAAAGGCCTCTGGATCCAAGGTCCTTGACTATGAGCAGCTTTGGTTTTGCTTACAGGACCTCCTCATCCCTTCGTGGCCTGGAAACCGCACTGTCTTCAACGGCCAACCCATCGGTGACGCATGGCCTCTCGAAGTACTGGATGAAATCGCTGAGAGCAAGGGCGATAAGGACCCCAAGAGCAGAATCCAGCCTTTTCACAAACTTACTCAATGGCTGGCCTACTCACTCTCCGTGATCTTCGAGAGACAATTAGGTTTTACCTGGAAGAACATGCATCTCGGCACAGGACTGCCTGAATACCGAAACGGCGGATTGTTTGCTGATCTCGGGGTCTTGAAACTGAAGCCTGAAGACCTTAAAGCTGGAAAAGAGAGCTCAGGGCAAGAGCTGCCACAGTTTGAAGCCTCTGACGATGTGATCGTCGAGTGGCGTGCTCTGACTGTCGCGCTGCTAGATGAACTGCACAAGATGCTTCAGGAGAAGTACGAACCTCGTGGTGTCAGTTTGAGTCTTCTTCAGATGTTGGAGGCTGGAAGTTGGAAGTCCGGACGGCTTTTGGCTGCGGAGCTGCGACCTGAGACTAAGTGCAGTCCGATTCTGGTTATCAGTGATGGTACCCTGTACTAGTAGCGGTCAGTTGAGAATAGTTTTCCCGGCTGCAATACATGTAGCGGGTAAATCAATTCTTGTACGATATGAATCAATCCAAATTGGTAGATGTCTAATGGTGCAGATATTCAGAAGCCATGGGCGTATCAGTGCGGAGATGCCCGTCGGACGTGGCCGGGGCCCGCTCTACGAACACTCTTCTCAAGAGGAGTAGGTAAAGGCCGAGGAAGGTAGACAGTACCATTGGTGTTACCATTCTTAGGCCCGCGAACAGTCATCTGCAACAGACCAGACCTGAACTTCCAATCGACCTCCACGTTTCCATGCTCAGTTGGAACCCGACCCTTAGCCCACTCCCCAAGCCCAAAGTCAGAGGCTTGACGTCCCGTTTCTTGTAACCAGGTTCAACAGCTTGGACACCCAGAACATGTCGGCTTAGCTCGGCAGTAGGTCCAGAAGCCCAACCATGGCAGAGAGAGGTGATCAGACCCAGACCAGGTGCACCGTCGGGGTGCAAAGTCTCCCAGAAGCAGTTTGTGTAGTTGGCGTGTGCGGGGTTAGTCATGGGAGCCCAAAGACTCTTCAACAAACGTCGGGCAATCACCTCATCGTCGGACTTGAAGGCTGCGCGAAGGTGATAGGCGGAAGAGTAAGGGCTGATCTTCTGAGCGAAACCAGCTTTGGCGGTAGCATTGCTGAAGGCCAGAGGTCCAGCCTCGAGCTGAAGTTCCTTGTCCAGAGTAGACAGCAAAGAGGTGGCTGAGATGTTGTGGCTCTGGGGAACGCCAGCAAGGATAGTGAGTGCGTTGGCGTCTTGGGCAAAACCAGTGGTGATCTCATTGGATAGAACATAGGCCTGGAGGGTATCGTTCCACAAGTTGGAGTGAATGGCCTTGCGAAGGTTGTCGAGTCGAGTCTGGTAGACAGTGGTGTTGACCCCAGCGTCCTTCAGTAAAGTCTGCGTCTGTTGCAAGCTATAGGCGTACAGCGCGTTGAACTTGGAGCTCGCGCCAGTCTGGGGCGGATCGTAGTAGTTCCGATCTCCAGTGAATGCCGCGTCGTCGAGTGTAAAAAGACCATTCTTCAACTTGGAATGCGCCCAGTCCAGCATAGCCGTTGTGCGTGGAGCCCATGTTTAGCAAAGTCGAGATCACCGAGCACCTCGTAGTTCTTGGCGAGCGCATTCAGGAAATTAAACGAGTAGCCAATAAGACCAGTGATGTTGACGTCCAAGAGTTCCTTGAGCGGCCCCTGTTGGATCTTGGCGGTCGGAATAAAAAATCCAGGTGTTGCCTGATAAGAACCCAAAAGATCCAGAGAGCCCTGAACGAAATACTTGCCGTAGGTGCTGGCATAAGTCGAGCCAAGCGCGATGTCGAGGTCACCAGTGTAGGCAATTCGGTCGCGTCTCGAGCCATCAACGATAGTATCGGCGGGGTTCGTTCCCATGAAAAAGTCCTTCAAGAAGCTAGGATCCGTCAAGTTGTTCGCGTAGACTTCAATACCATCGAGAGTCGCTGCCTTGAGGTTGCGGAAGTAAGCGGCGTGACCAAGAGGAGCACCGAGGCCAAAGGAACCGTAGAATTTGTCTGTCTGGCTGAAGTCGAGAACTGTCTTGTTGTTGACAAGAACCGAAAACTCGGTCATGTTCACCTGGCATGGACAGAAATCCACTCGTCGAGCTTTGCATCAGCAGAAAATGGGATCGAGCCGGACTTTGAAGCACCTGTAGTCGTGACCTTACCCGTTTTCACATTACAAGTGACGAGAATGCCTTCGTTCAGAGTGTCCGACAGAACCGAGAAACTGAACTCCCCGATAACAGGCTTGACCTGGAAATCAAGCTGGTAACTGGTCAACTGCGCGGCCGCAGCACTACCCAGCGCTTGAGGCGCAGAGCTTTCAACAAGAGATCCTTCGTCAGAAACCTACCAGAAGTCTGGGATAGTGTTCTTAGGAATTTCGGTAAGCTGGGCAGTCCTGGTACCCGTAAGCCAGATGCGGTTAAAGTCCTCGTCAGAGCATTCAAATCCTCCAGGAAGCTTTGTGAGGGCTCTTGTGTGGACGGTTGGTTTCACACCTACCTTTCTGAGCCGTAGCTCTCCGTGCGAAGACGGATTCAGCTTTTGGTAGCGGAAAGCTCCCTGGATAAGACGGTTGGTGATGGTCTCGCGTTTCGAGATGTTGTATCGGTTTACACGATAAGTCTCCATGGCAGCTGCCAGAGGCAGAGGTCCATCACCCTGAGAAGCTCGGTGTTAGTACGTAGATACAATATTAGAGAGCTGCAGGTTTGTACCTGATAGTTGCTAAAAGCAAACTGGGACTCTGCATAGGTGAGTTCAAAAGCTGAGGTATCGCCAGAGGCAGAGACAACCTCAAAGGTAGGATGACCCTCGACATTCTCGCCGTAATCAAGAATCATGATTCCAGGATCCTTTCCATCAGAAGAGAGGGACACAGTTCCTTTGGAACCGTAGATAACTGCATTATTGTCCGAACTCGCCCTTGCAACGGGCCCAGCCAGAGCTGAGCCTGCTGCAAGTAGCAGTAACGTCGTCGCTTGGGGTAATATTGGGGCGTACTTATTTGAACAGATATATAATAAAAAGAAATGAGATATTGGTAAAGAAGGATAGCAGTTGAGTTGAAAGATAAAGAAGTGTTTGAAATGACTGTGTTACTTAGGACATGTTCAGTAGAGTGACTGGCTTGTATGTAAATCTATAAACTCTTCATTCGGCACAACATATTCCATTCATTTTGCATGATGTAATGAGCCACTGTACGGAGTAAAGTAAAACCGAGCCCTTTCATTTAAGCTCTGACCTGCTCTCTAGTGGAGGGCCAAGAATTGAAGTTTCAATGTCTTATAACGTATTTTATAAGCGAGTGAGCCATATAAGCGAGTGAGCCAAAAATCCCTCACCTTATAGTATTACCATTCAATTCAATATTTATCAA